>JAEIIM010063670.1:0-12717 GCA_018874515.1 Drosophila greeni | reverse complement strand
CCCTAAGCTATTAAAATGTTATATAAATATTAAAAACTAGGTGAAAGCTTTACCAAATTCGGCTTAAAACTGGTTTCACTTTCAAATAATTTAATAGGTCCCTTGGTATTCTAAATATTCCATTCTAGGTCCTTGAGCAAGCATTATATTTTTTACCAAGGGCACCCCTTATCATTTCCTTAATTTTACCAAGCCCAAAAATGTAATTACCTTACAGTACTCCAACTTCGAACCCTTTGCCAATTACAAACTGGTCCCTCAAGTGCCTTGGCTTTATTAATAGCAACTCATGTTGCGTTTAAACTGGACAACAATGGATCTAACGCGCCTGACATGGCACTGGCACTGGCACTGGCACTGACCCCTCCACACATCCACACCCAGCACATCCCCCCTGGTTGGGCGGGTGGCCCACATCACCCATCCAAATCCTGGCAACCGACAGGCCCGCACATCCCCTTGGGCATGGCATGTGTTAAGGTCTGCGGATACTTTCTATATGCTCGTCATACCGTACACCATATATGATATAAAAATACATAAATGGACAATGCAAACGGAAAGATGAGTAAGAGCTCTGCGCCGCTGGGAGGATGAAGGCGAGCGTGGAGGATGGCCGGCATGGATTAGGGCGAGAATTGATTGCGAGTAGGCTTGGGGAGTGGGTGTGGGTGTGGGGGTTTTCCCCAAGTTCCAAGAGCTGCTGCTGCTGCAGTAAATGGCCTGAAATATCGAGTGCTTCTGCTTGTCCTACAGGCCAATGCATCCATCCATATGCTGGAATTTTGTACTGACACTGTCGAGGAAGCCGGAAAATTCTTCAAACTGCCTCCCCGCATCACCCATACGCACCGTTGACCATGTAATTGAAAGGCACAGCATGCCGCTGAACGAGATGAGATGCCAAGCACAGTGGACAGATATTTTTGAGATGCCTTTCGAGTTCAGAAATTTGCTGCTTTAGATTTTTGGTTGTGGCATGTTTTGGCCCGACATTCGAGCACAATTTCGCTTTAACTATGCGGAGCAGAGGCGAGTTGAGTTACTGCAGTGAAGTTAGTGGCAGTTTCGTCGGCAAACTTTTCCGTTTTATCTTGCTAAATTAAATTTATTTCTGCTGCAGATGGACGTAAGGCTTACTAGAATATGAATAAACTTTCTAAACTATCGCCAGGCCAGACGTTGAGTAATTAACATAAATATAATAGACACGAAGCCCGTTCGGCGCCCAAGAAAAAACCCATTCTTGTTGTCATTTTTCTATTGTTTTTAATATTTTTTTTGTTGAATATTATTTTTGTTTAAATTAATATACATATATAGTATATATTTATATAAAATATATAAGCATAAACGTTTACAAATATAAATATCTTTTATCGTTACCCGACGGCCTCTCATTATCCATATCTCCATATCTTCTACGTCTTCTCACACAATTTGCTTCATGGAATCCCAAACATCTCACATATATTTCTCCAACTTTTGCTAAACTTTTCCGTGAGTGCTGCTCTGTCTCTAAGTGTCTCTCTGTGTGTGTGTGTTGCATAGTTAAGATACTTTTATAGATATATTTACAATAGCGATAAGGTCAACAAAAAACTATTTGTTTGGTGTACGTATTTATGTGTGTCCATTTGTTTACGGGAGTGTGTGTTGTGTTGTGTTGTGTTAAACATAGATAAATATTAAGTAGATTTAATTCTGCTCGTGCACATATAACACATTTGATACCTAGTTATATACATGGCTGCATGTATAATCGTAGATATGATGACATTTCAACGCGGATCGATAGACATGTACAAGAGTAATAATAATAATAATAATAGAACAATAGGCTAACATACACACTGCAAGATAATAAAATTAAACTTATGCATTAGGCTTCTACGACACAAAAAACTTAAGCTTGACCCGACGCGCTGCTTGGCACGACTCACATACATATACATGTCCATCTAAAATATATACCCTCCTCTATATATATCTATTATATATATGTATATATGCATAATAGGCAAAGGCAGGGGCGCTCATTCGCCGGCGGAAGCCTTAATGGATGGCTGACAATTGTTTTGTTTCATATTCTGTGCAAAGCTGTCGTAGCTGCTGCCGTTGCAGTTTCCTTTGTTTGCCTCTTCGACAGCAGGAGGCGCCCTCAGCCCTCGGAATAGGAGCTGAGGCTGCTGCGCGTCGAGCCCGTGAAGTGATCCCGCTGCAGCGTGTCCGAGGGCATCGAGACAATCAAGGCGCCGCCATACAGGGTCTCCATCTCGTCGAGCTGCTGGGCGAAGGTCTCCTCCAGGCGCTAATTTAGAGAACGATTAACATTAGTAGGCAGAGGTTAAGCTTAAGGTTTTCACAGAGCAACAACATTCAATCTGACAATATCAAGTTAGAGAGATAGGATACAGAGCTGTATATAGCGCATGCATTAGTAGGGACATTTAGAGAGCTGGAGAGTAACTATAGTACACAGCACATTTCCCTTTTTGGTCGGGAAACACACTGGGGATAGATCAAAGGACTAACCTCTTGTTGCAGCCGCTGCTGTAGTTGCTTTACACATTACGAGAGGAGGAGGAGAGCCGGCAAGAAAAGTTTTTGGATACAGATTTTTTGTTGGTTTCGATTTTTTTTTTGTTTTGTTTTTTTCAATAGCAGCGCGTTGTTGTGTGTGTGTTTTTTTATGTAAGAGTGGGTGTGTGTACAGTGAAGCATCATGAAAATTGCGATATGATTATAATAAGTATATATATTTATGTTCGTATTTAAGTATGTTTAGAGTAAGATATGGCTACACAAATGCTTGGCATGTGGCTAAGAGTGGAATGTTCTCGATTATATTCTTTATTATTCTTTTCGTTTCATTCGGTTACTAAGTACTTCGATAATACTGCTAAAATGGAATGCATTTGGAGGCGGAAGGCTGGTCCAAGTCAAGGGAATACTTTAATAACTTTAACTAAGATTAGGCAAACACAAGTACAAAATCCACTTTCGTTCAAAATATATGGTAAAACTTGCGATTCCAACGGACAAACATAATCAACTTTGGCAAGACAGAATGTGTGTATGCATGGCAATTTCCGATGCAGAGCAGTAAAAGGTGAGAAAGCTGTACAAATTCGGTTAGCTAGATGATATGTGTGTGCGGATTGTGTGAGGGATCAGGGGACACTACGGTAGTTAGCCAGCACCAAGCGAGGAATGAAAGCGGGTTGTTGATTCAGTGTCAGTAGGTGTGAGTATAGGCGTTTGACTGCTGGGTCGGTTAGTGGTTAGTAGCTGCGGTGCATGCAGGAGACTGGCTGCTGCTGGAACGTGGCAAGTGCTGATCGCAATGATCCGTGTCTGTCCCTCCTAGATGGCCGACGAGTCCTCCTCGCAGCTGTGCTGGCGCTGGTTGACCCTCGGCAGCCTGTACTTGGCCGCATACAGATCGTAGTAGAAATCATCGGAGGACGATGCCGCCGAATCCGCCGACACTACGCTTCCATTGAGCCGGCTGTGTCCCGGCTTTACGGAGGACCTCAGCTGCGGCTGCACCTCATCCAGCAAGGCGGCTGCTTTGCGTCCCGAGTCGAAGATCAGGTCGGCATCGCTGGTGAACCGAGTGGTCAGCTCGTTAATGTTGTACATTGACTGGGCACTGCTCAGCGACGATCGGCCGCTGCTGCGACTGGCCACCGAGGGCCGCTTGATCGCAAAGGAGGTGGAGTGCAGCAGGCGCTGGGTGTGCGCGGTCAGCACCGGTCCTTCGCGGATACGCAGCTCCACGCTGGCCTCCGCCGCTGCCTTGGAATCCAGGCAGCTGAATCGATTGCTCACCAGACCCAGATCATCTGGGGTCCTCGGGGACGTACTGCCTGCCCGGAAAGTGCTCATTGCCGGCTTGGAGCTTGCGTCCTCGGCGCTGTTCGTTGGCGGCGTTGTGGTCACTACCTTGACCAGCTCGTTGGTCGGCAATTGAGTGATCAGACGCAAATGGTTCTGGGCCGGCAACGTGGTCACGCTGGCACGCTTCATCTGCTCGGCCAACAGCTGCTCCTCGTCCTCCTCCAGCACCAGATCACTGATCATCTGCGACCGCTGCTGCTTGTGCAGGATGGGCGTACTGGGCACACTGCGACTCAGATCCGGAGCGGATCCCCTGAAGTTGGATAGCCGGCTGCCGGAGCCGCCCATCATCAGAAGCGAGGAGCGGGACCGCGGCATGTGCTGCGGATCGATGAAGGTGTTCCGTGGCAGCAGACGCGAGGAGCGGTCGTTGTAGATGCCGCGCAGCCGCACAGGCAGCTCCACCTCCTGGTCCTCGAACTCCTCCCGGTTGGCCACCAGGCCATAGCGCTTCTCGTGCTGATCGATGGCCGTCGCGATCAATTGGTTCAGCCGCTACGCTCGTTTCGAAGGGGTTGTTGTTAACACACATGCATGACCAAGTCCGTTGATTGGTTTTTGTATTTTTTGGTTAGTAGTTGGGAAGCACAGCGGTAAGCATTTGGTTTTTATTTTGTTTAATTATCAGTTATCGGTTTTTCGTTTTTTTTTTTTTTTTGTTTTGTTTAGTTTTGTAGGTAGTAGTAGGTACAGTAGGCCACCAAAGTGAATGCATTTGCGTGGGTGTAAAGAGAGAGAAAAAGTTGAAAAAATAATTGGATTTAGTTCAGCCTTGGTTCCACCCAGCTGTCGCAGCTTAAAGATGAGCTATGTGTCTTTTTGTCAGGCGTCAGTCATTGTCCCAGTTCTCCCTCGTATCAGTAATTCAAAATAGATTACACTTGACTGGGCAATGATTCACTGTGTCTACTCCACACAAATTAATGACTCAGTCCATCTATTGATCGTATGACAGCTCACAATGTGAGTAAAAGCCATTAAAATACAAAGTTAAAGTCAATTCCTGGGCTATTGCTCATCTGTAAGCCACACACAAACTTGAGGGAACGGGAAGGGTTCGTTTTTAAGGGGGAGAGGCTTGCACATGACACCACAGTTCACCGTAAACCAATCAATATACAATATATCATTACCAACTTATATCAACCGAGTTGATCTACTTTGTACATTAAGGAGATATAAAAAAACAAAACACCAACGAAATAAGGCGAATCTCAGAAGCTTCCTGCTGGTCATACACACCTGTTTGCGGGGCACCAACTGCTCGCGCCACTCGCGCAGCTCGGCCTTCAGGCGCTCATCGATCTCCGCCAGCTTAGCGTGCTCGTGCTCCACCAGAGCCTTGCGCTTCTCATTCTGGAGTTGCTCCAGTTCCCTGTAAATGAAATTAATGTATTCTCAACCGTTCCAGAGGTTATTTCTTGAATTGACTTACCTAATGGCGCTTTCGCGCGTGGCGCGCAGCTCCTCCAATTGCTTTTGATGCTTGACCTCGAAGCGGCGTTCCTCCTGCATGTAGCGCTTCTTCTCCTGCTCCTGGAACTGCAATTAAATTTTGAATTAGTCTCAATTCTCTATATTTCTGGTTGTTTTATTACCTTCTTCAAGCGATCGCGTTCAATCTCGGGGTCCAGGTTAGTGGATATGCGCAACGATTCACGGAACATGAGGTCCCGAGCCTTGCGCTCCGCCCGGATTCGCTTAGGCAGGGCCCGCTTCTCCAGCGTCTGCTTCTTTACCAGGTCCTCCTCCTTGCGCTGCAGCATACGCTTCACCTGGTCCAGCTCCTTTTCGTGCCGGATGATCATCTGGTGGCGCTGCATAAAGCAGAGCTCCTTTACATGCCGCTTGGACAGCTGATGGCGTTCGTGCAACTGCTTCTCCTCCAGCTCCCAGAGCAGAGCCTCGCGCGTTCGCATGGCATTCTGCTTCTGCTGCAGAAAGTTGCGATTGATGGTGGCCAGATGGTCGCGATGCTTCTCGCTGAGTCGCCTCAGCAGGAGCTCATGGCGCTCCTTTAGAGAGTCCAGGAAGGCACGCTCCTTCTCCTCGTGGTCAAGCTCCATGGCCGAGCGGCGCTGCTTAAACTCATCCTTGCGCTTGTCCTTGGGGAACAGGTCGACTTCCTGCTTCAGCAGCCGAATTTCCTGCTTCAGGTTCTCGCGGAAGATCTTCAGCTCCTGCTCCTGCTCGGAGCGGATGCGCTTGGACGAAGAGCGTAGCTCGTTCTCCTGCGTCTGCTCAGTCTTCTCCACCAGCTGCTTGTGCTGGCGCGCCAGCATGTCCATGTCCGCCTCATATGTCTTCTCCAGCGACGTGCGCTCCTGCTCGAAGCGACGATCCTGCTGCTCCTTGGCCTGCTGTTCCTTAGTGTGCAGCTCCGTCTGCTGCTTCTTCTCCTGCTTCTGGAGCATCTTGAGTTCGCGCAGCTCCTGCTTACGGAAGTCGTGATCATCGTAGATTCGTCCATTCTCCTCATCGCCGTAGATCACTCGACTCGTGGTGGTGGTCATCTGCACACCGTCGATCTCGAACTTGCGCGTGCGCTTGCGAGTCTTCTTCCGCAGATTGCGAAGCTCAATCTCCTCCTTGGTAAGACCTTGTGCGTTCACCGACTTGACCACGGGCGGTACCCTCGCCTTGGGCCGGATCACCACTTCCTCTTCCTCGTCGATGGTCATGTGATTGTGGTTATTTGTCACCGACGGAGGAGGTGGTGGCATCAGCACGGCAGCTGGCGGCTGCTGCTGTTGCTTGTTGTTATGATCCACCTCGTGCCGGCTGTCCTGACTAGTGTTGGTGCCAATGCTGTCCACGTCGGAGCCGCCGCTGCCGCTCACCTGCACCTCGATGCCTCGGCGTCCGCGCACCGAGCCATTCTCGCTCAGCGAGCTGTCCGGCGATCGCTTCTCCTGCTTGAACCGGTTCACGATAATGTTAACGTCCTCGGGCACAATGCCCAGTCCGTTGGGCTGTCGTTTTCCCAGCTCATTGCTGCTGTCCTTTACCTTGATCTCCTCATCGCCAACGGTGACCACCGAGACGTGGCTGGTGTCCATCAAATGGTCGCTGTGATCGTGGCTGTGACTTCCAGAGGCTGTGTTATAGGCAGAATCATCATCCGCGTAGGAGGGGCTGACGATCAGCACCTCACTCTCGTCGAGCTTGCGGGCGTGGACAGTGGAAGAGTTTTGCGGCTGGGGCGGCGGAACGGGGACCACTCCTGCAGGCTCATTGACAGCCAATATCATGGAGGATTGCTTGTGGGGCGGCGTGCTGGAATCACCCAGGCTGTCGTCCAGCGAGGGGAAGTCGTCGTCCGTCGAAGACTCGTGCAAGTGCGTGCTCTTGTTCAGATCGTTGGACACAATGATCACCTCGCTCTGCAGCTGTGGCGGCGGCGGCACCACGGAGTTGTCGATAATCACCGGCGGATGTGTGCTGGTGACCACAGTAATCTGACTCACTGACTCCAGGCTGTTTGGCAACACCACGTGCTGTGGCTGCAACTGATGCTGCTGATGCTGTGGTGTCGGCGCATCGCTGTTGATGGTGATTAGGGACGTACTCGAGCTGAGGACAGCGTTGGAAATGCTGCCCGAGGAGCTGGACGATGCCACCGATTGCACGGATACAATGGACGAGGCGGTAGGCGAAGGTGGCTGCGGCTTATGCTCCGCTGCCTCTTGGCCAATGGCCACCTCAATGGCAGTGGTGATCGGGGAAGCGGCGGGTTCAGGAGAGGCCAGTTTCTGGGCCGGTTGCTTCGAGTTTGTAATGCCCAAGGGAGACGGTGGTGGCGGCGCCTTGCCCTTTTCCTTTTTGACAAAGTGCTAAGGATAAAGGGGGATACATTATAATCGATTTGGCAAAGGGAAAAGCGAATGCGCGGAAAATACCTTCTTGTCGGACTCGGTTTTTTCAGCTGCCTCCGTAACAGCTGCCACATCCTCGGGTATCTTCTGAAGCGCTGCAGCTGCTGCTGCTGCTGGCGGAGTTGGTGGCTGCTGGACTTGTGGTGGAGGCGTTTGCTGGGGCGAAGGCGGCGCTGGAGCAGGCACTTTGGTATGCGGCGGCGGCAGCGGCTGCTGGACTGCCGCTTCAGCATTGTCATCCTTTGTGTGGTTTGGTCTGTCCGGAGTGGTGGCTTTAGTTGTTGCTGCTGCAGTTGCCGCTGCTGCGATTGGTAAACTGCTACTTGGTTGGGACTGCTCTTTGGCATCCCGCAAAATGGATGTAGGTGTACCTGGAACTGTTGATCAATAAAACAGTCAAGTTTATTGCCTTGATTTAAAAGTTTAATAGGAAAACTTACGTTTGTCAATGTCTTGGCTCTGCAGCGAAGCAGAGTCATCGTCCAGGTCGAGCTGGAGCGCCGAGTTGCGGGGTTCCTGTGTGGGTGAAGATGCGGGAAATCCCCATTAGTCAATAGTCATTTCAAGCATTTCCTAATACAGCTGTTCAGCTAGCAGCGCTACTTGGCTTTAACTACTTCAGCGGCATTGTAAAAGTTCTTCGGATGGCCGAGAAACGTTACCAAACTGCGTAATTGCTATTTTTAAACACCGAAGCGTGAATGTTTACATCCAATTGTGAGGCTTAGCTATAAACCTATTTGCAAATTCCATCTGTTATTGCCCCACAAACTTTATCTGGCTCTTGATCTAATAGGTATAGATAGCGAAAGAGACACACAGTTGTCAGCCATTTGTTGGTCAGACTTATTAGTAGCACAAAGCTTAGTGTATGTCGGAAAGTGTGCTGGCTATAATTACCACAAGAAACTGATAGCAGCGGCAAGGCTTTACATACACAACACATACACAATACTAAGAGGAATGCCTCTTCGTGATAAGCAGCATTTGGCAATGCTGATAAAAATAAGTAAACTAATTGTGGAGGGCCCGCTATCGGAGTGCCCGGTGCCGGGGATGCAGTGCCGGATGGGTTGGCTGGGTGGTCGGAAAGACGGTTGGAACGGGGTGCTGGTAGCGGGAACGGACGGAGCGCGCTAAACGGGTTGCTGTAGAACGACTTACCAACCCTCTGATAGAGCGATCGCCGCTTCACTTGGCGCTTAAGCTTCTATATCAATTATTTTCCAAGTAACCACATACGAAAATGATAAGCACAAACATTGCGACATTTTGGCAGAGTGAAACAGAACACAACGGAAAGTACAGAACAGAATAGAACCGAATATAACGCAAGGCGGAGAATAAACCAAGATAAAAGTATAAGAATAATTTATCGCATGGTGCGAGATTTTGATTTTTTTGGTTGGGTTGAGAGGCGGCAGCGTGTAAGAGAGAAGAGAGAGCAGTTGGAGAGGTGAGAGAACGTTGAGATTATCATCACGTCTAGCACTTGGACTACAAGGGTGCAGTGCAGGGCACAAGGATGGGAGATCGCTATGGCGACACACACTCACCTCGGCCTCATCGTCCACCACCTCCTCGACGACCTCGGCTTTGTACTCGAGCAGCAGGTCCTTGATCGGCTTGGCGTCCAAATCCCTGCTGATGAAGCTGTGCTGCAGCAGCACATCCGTCGTGGGCCTCATCTGCGGATCCTGTTGGTACCGAAACAAACATTTAAGTATGGGAAACTAAAAGCAAAGTAGGGAGCTATTTACCTTGACTAAAGACTTCTTGAGGAAGTCATTAAACTCCTTGCTCCACCTGGTCGGCTGCTCCAGCTTGGGTGGCTCACTCTTCTGGATCTTTAGGAGCACACGCATGGGTGACATTTCGCTGTTGGGCGGCTCCATTTGGGCCAGCTCGATGAGCGTGATGCCAAGTGACCAGACATCCACTTTGTGATCGTACGGATTGTCCCGGAACGTTTCGCAGAGCACCAGCTCTGGCGCCATCCAGTAGGGAGTGCCAATGAAGGTGTCATGCTTCTGCATCGTGTGCTTGTTCTTGGCCGAGACGCCAAAGTCGGCTAAATGTGATAGAATCTTCAATGTAGCATAGTTGCTGTTTAGATAAAAGAAAAACTTACCCAGCTTGACACCGCCCTCCATGGTGAGCAGGACGTTGCCGGCCTTCAGATCACGATGGATCACCTTGTTCCGGTGCAGAAAGGTGAGGCCCTCGGTCATATGCTTGCAGACGTAGGCAATTTGCGGCTCAGTCAGTGGCTTCTCCAGCTCCACCATGATGCTGTCCAGGGCCCCGCCATCGCAGTACTCGATGAGCATCTGGTAGGAATCACACAAGGGTTACACTGCGGCCCAACTGGGAACCAATTATTGATGACTCACCCAGAGCTTATCATCGATGGAGAAGGCCTCGTACAGCTCCACCACATTGGGGTGCTTGATCTCCGAGAGAATGTCGATCTCAACCATGTGATCGCTAAGATTCTCCTCATCCTCCAGCTGGCACATCTTGGCGGCGGCGAAGCGCTTTTGCTCTCTGTGCTGGGCCTTGTACACCTTGCCGAAGGCGCCGTCGCCCAGCTCGCCGACCATTTCCCAGACCTCCGCCGGATCGGTGTCCATCTTGATGTTATTGAACAGCCGCTTCTTCTTGGCCTCACCCCCGCCGAGGTGGAAGACCTTCTTTAGGTTGGTGATGAACGACATGGCGGTGCTGTGTGGTGTCTCTTTCTGTAGATTTCCCCTGCTGCTGTTTGCTCAGTCTGGCTTCTACATAGCTGAGCTCCTGGGCGAGAGTCCAACCAGGAAAACTAGATTTGGTGAAAGCTGCGGGGCGACGACACATTGGACATTGGCGAGTGGTTATTGATTGGTTTTTGCACCAGCACCAGCACCAGCAGCGGTACAAGTAGAGTTGGCAGGGTTTCAAGTCCGGGGAGCAGTAAGCCCCGTAAGCGTAACGCAACGAAACTATTCCGTAGCCCAGTTTAAACTACACTCACCTATTAGCCGTTGCTTTTGACACTCTCTCCTCCTCGCCTTTCAGAGCGTTCCGCATTCAGTGTTTAGTGTTTAGTGCGCTCTTCCAGCGAAAATGGGCCAACGAGCGGGGATTGTGGGCTTGGTTGGGATTCCGCCGTTGTCGTCGTCGTCTTCGCAGTCTTTAACGCTTCTGTATGTTTTATAATTTAATTAGCAGCTCGCGAGCTCTAATATTTGTAGAAAAAACACGTACGAATGGGAGGAAAATGATTACAAACGAGAAAAAGTCAAAGACGTAGACAAAAGAGCGTAGCTCTGCCCGCGTCCATGTGTGAGTGCGCGCTTGTGTGTGTCGTCTTTCTCTAAGTATTTGTGAGCTGGTCTCTGGGCTTTTACAGTCCCCCTCACCCTCCACAAGCGAACGAACTATCCCCACTGAATTTTTTGGGCGAAATCTCGGCGAAACTTGGAGGCCTCCGAGGGGCCGATAGCAAATAACTTTAACGGCCAGACGGCGCCTTGAATCGCACAATGCAGCTCCGGAATTTGTAAACAACACGCGCACGAATCCGAGTTTAGAGTGGACGCAGCAGCACAGGCACAGCGCTCACTGCAGAGCCACTCATTGATGATTACGAGCGGCAGTGGCGGCGACGGCGAATGGGCGTGAAACTGTAGACGCACGCAGCCAGGGAATTACCTCATCCGCTCCTCATTCACCAGTTGTCTGCTGATATCAGGTGCTGCGCCAACGTTCGCAGTTGTTGTTTTGGCCTTTTTGCCTGCCGCCCGCACCCTTTCGCCAGCGATAAAAACGTATTTTCCCCGAACGGGCGAACGCGCAGCTAAGCAATTTGTAATTTCTCTCGCGCCCGGTGCTGCCAACCCGCCGCTATTGCGCTCAAAAATGGCGTTTAGGTCATCTGGCAGCCCTGGTGTGCGAGGAGAGCGGCACGATGGATTGCCTTCGCCAAGGGCAAAAACAGAAACAACACACACTAGCACACACTCGAACACGCACGCAGGCGGAAAAGGTGATTAATTCCGCACTTAGCTGGTATTTACTTTTATTATTCTGCGGAGTGCAGCAATTTCAGCCTCACTGTTTGTTTATTTTCGCACTTTCCAACTGTTTGCACGGCGTTTTTTTCATGATTTTTCCACTCGAGATTTGCGCACCGGTGTGACCGCGACTTGACCGTTAAAAAATACCAATTGGCTGCGCCACCATAGGAACAAGGGTTGCGTAGGCATTCGTGTCACGAAACAAAATATGGATGATTGTTTTGTCCAATTTAAATTGGGTTTGAATTCGAATTTTAAACTTATTAGTGACATTTTTTATAATAGATCTAAGGTTCTCAGTAGTTCTAAAATAAGATTACTTAAGCACCATTTTTTGAATCAATACTTTCTCACACGCAAATTATTGTGGCAGCTGAGATTTGAAAATAATACCTATTCAATAAATTAATTTTACTTGAGATTTTGTTTTTTAATATTTGTAGGTTTTTTGCAACGAGAACAATACTAGATGAAACAAAATTACTGGTTTTGGGCAACTTATCACATATTGATGATGATTTTAATGGAAAATCTGTGACTTTTGACTATTGACAACCAATGCTATTTTCGGCGTCTCAATTTCCTTGAAATATTTTCAACAAGTTGGGGAAAGTCCTTGTTTTTTCCTTTAGACTAATTAAAATAATCGACTCATTAATAGCTAGGGTTTGTTCAAAATATGTTGCACATATATGTTTCTTTAACTCTGTAAGCAAGCGTCGAGACCTAAGCCCAGCCGCGAGCATAGTGGAAACGGGCCGATAATTTAGACAGCCTTTCCGGTATATTATTAAAAATACCATATTTTACCGTAGCAGGCACGCTGTGGTCACATTGGAAGAAACGTTTCTGCTTGTCATTTTGCTCTCAATTTTTGCCGC
>JAEIIM010063655.1:0-14554 GCA_018874515.1 Drosophila greeni | reverse complement strand
CCCACATTTTAAATTCTCTAAAACTCGTTCAAATTTCTCGTAAAAAATAAACTTTTTCAAGCTTCCCTCAAAGAAAATTCCCCTATTTTCCCCACACTGACTTTCACAGATAAAAACTCACGTTGCTAGTGGCTATCGCCAAGGCACTTGGCTTCCTCTACGCCAAAGTTCGTTGAACTAGAAAATAAGCGATAAGTTTAGATGATCCAATTAGTAAACAACTCCAAAGCCATATAGAATATAGGGTACTCAACAACATTGTTGCAGATCGGCCAGATGGCCTGTCCGGAATAAATACATATTAATTATCTATCAGCCGCTGACGCAGATGTAACTCGAAAATATATAGTGATTATAACACCCCGTACACCCGCCCACCTTTCAGTAATCAACCTTGTAATCATGGGACTGACGCGCGTGCTGGTTAAGGACGGTGGCTTTGGCACCCAAATGACCGTCCATGTGGGCAACTCCGTGGACGGGGATCCGCTGTGGAGTGCCCGCTTCAATGCCACCGATCCGGCGGCCATCATCAGCACTCACCTGGATTTCCTGCAGAGTAAGTGGAGTGGAAGTAATAGCAATTAGCAACTAACTCAATTTTCCCCAACAGATGGAGCCGACATCATACTGACGAACACCTATCAGTCCAGTGTCGAGGGCTACATGGAGTATCTGGAACTGGACGAGGAGCAGAGCATCGAGCTGATAAGGAACACGGTCCGGCTGGCGCACATAGCCAAGGAGCGCTATCTGACGGAGTGCTATCAGGCACAGCTGGCGGTGCCGGAGGGTGAGTACAGGAACCCTAATCCTTGGTACCTGATGTATTATAATGATAATTTAAATATTAAATCCATAGGATATCCCCTAATCATCGCCTCCATTGGACCTTATGGCGCCCACTTGCACGACGGCTCCGAGTATACCGGCAGCTATGCCGACTATGTGCCCGCCAAGGAGATCACGGACTGGCATCGAGTGCGGATTGAAGCGTGCCTGGAAGCTGGAGTGGATGCCCTGGCCATCGAGACCATTCCCTGCCAAATGGAGGCTGAGGCTCTGGTGGAAATGCTGTGCGACGATTATCCCGATGTCAAGTTCTGGGTTGCCTTCCAGTGCAAGGATGAGAGCACCCTGGCGCATGGCGAAACCTTTGCGGAGGCGGCGAATGCCATTTGGGATCTGCTGGCGGAGAGGAATGCCCAGGACAAGTGCCTGGCCATCGGAGTGAACTGTGTGCACCCTAAGTTTGTGACTCCTTTGTTCAAGAGTCTCAACGGAGAGCGCGGAGCGGATGAGCAGATTCCCCTGGTGGTTTATCCGAACAGCGGAGAAGTCTACGACGTGCTGAACGGCTGGCAGGGCAGGGAGCACTGTGTCCCACTCGCCAACTATGTCCCGGAGTGGGCGGAGCTGGGCGCTAAGGTGATCGGAGGATGCTGTAGAACCTATGCGAGGGATATCCGGCACATTGGCGAGGCAATCCGCAACTGGAACAAGCTGAACAAGCTGTCTTGAGGGACGAAGGCTGGCGATCTCAGTTAAACTGCGAAAGAGAACAAAATGCATTTCCAAATTAGTCTTGTAAATAAATGTAAATAGTTGTTAAGGTTTTAGTTGTACATCAAAATAAAGAAAAGACAAAGAAAGTTGAGGTTTTCCGTTTGTTTTTGATTATTTTATTCGCAAAATTGGTTTAAGCTTTCAAAAAACTTCAATAGCCGCCAATTATTGACTAGGGATTACGGTTACTTGAAAATGGATTTTTTTCCTATGAATATGTAGCATAAAATAATATAGAGCTAAATTAAAACTATAATTATGTAAAATAAAATTTAAGCTCTTTTAAATTTAAACAAACAATATCGATGGAAATTGTTGTGATATCGATGTTTTAAATGTTTCACAACCGTCGATAGTATCGATTGACATCGGTGTTTTTGCAGCTCTAGTGAAAGCTACCGATTGAGAATTTTACTTACCAATTGGAAATTCTACTTACCGATTTGGCCTTCTACACCGCTCCAATAGGAAATCGTGGTGCACCATCGATAGCGACAAAAAACAATCGATGGCGCTCAGTAACGAAAATTCGATACTTCGATAGTGCCAGCTCTAGTGACAGCCAAAAAAAGCCGCAAGCAAATTTCGCAAATTTGGATTAATATTAACAATTGTATTTAATTTATTGCAATAATCAACACACACACACTCTCGCCATGCTGATCAAAGTGAAGGTGAGTGATAACCCAGAATCTCGGCAAGAAAACAAAGACACAGCCTCCGGAGGCAATGCGTCACGGCGAACAACAACAAATTACAGTGGATTACTTCCTGGATTTTACATATTTTCTATATATTTTGCATATATTTTTCCCTGTCTTGTGTAGACCCTGACTGGCAAGGAGATCGAGATCGATATTGAGCCCACGGACAAGGTGGATCGCATTAAGGAGCGCGTGGAGGAGAAGGAGGGCATTCCGCCGCAGCAACAGCGTCTGATTTTCTCCGGCAAGCAAATGTGAGTTTCGGCGATGAGTTGGGTGTTATTCCTGGTCTGTAATGTGTGTCTGATTTTTGCAGGAACGATGACAAGACTGCGGCGGACTACAAGGTGCAGGGCGGTTCTGTCCTCCACTTGGTTTTGGCTCTGCGAGGCGGCGGCCATTCCATCCTGATATTGTAAAATAAGCGCCGCATTAACTTAGTAAATTTGGTAAACTCTTATTTTATTTTATACTCTTGAACTCCAAGCTATGTTATCACAATAAAAAGCCGCCGAACGGTGTTTGTAAGAGATCATGTGGCAAATTTTTAAATTTGTAATTTAGAATTTCTGCTCCTAGAGCAGTATCTGGTAATAAACTTTAAGAAATTCAAGAATTTGAGAGTCCCTTGGGACTAGATTTCAATTTTTTTTTGAGCACGCGATGTCCCGTTATGGCCGGCGCCCCCGTTATCCATTAGCTGCCACTCTCTCTTCCCCTATTCCACTTTTTTCCAATAAAATCTAAAACAAGTTTTCGAAAAGTAGAAAAATTCATTTATTTTCAGTTTTTGTGGCAGTTTTTCAAGTTTTTCAGTTCTGTTTGACAAAACGTCCGACTAGCAGATGATTCTTTGGCGTGCACTGCTCCGGCTTCAGGCGCGTAAGGATCACCTGGTAGCCCGCCTCCTCAGCCTGCAGCGAGCGGTCGGTGTCCACCACGGACATGCAGTGCATGCCCTGTAGCGTCGTCTCCGGCTTGCAGTTCGTCGTGCCCATTTCGTGGGCCTGATCCGCCGCATGGGCAATGTACAGGTAATCCTTCATGTCCAAGGCACCGCGAAAGGCCTTGCTTAGTGGGTAAGAGATGTGCGGCATGGGCTGCAGGGAGCCATAGCAGCAAGGACAGCAGGCAAAGTGGGCCTTAACGCGACGACACTGCTGCAGGACAATGTCGGTGGCCGTGCCGCAGGCATGCAGGGAGGCCCCGATGTCAAAGTTACCCACAAAGTAATCTATATTGCATTGGTAGAAGACGCAGTTGCTCAGACCCAGCTCCAGGGCTCGCTTCTGGGCCTGTCTCAGCGAGAAGGCCTTGTTCTCCATCACAATCACGGTGCACTGGGGCAGCTTGAGGGCCAACAAGATGGCCAGGTGGCCGGTTCCGCTACAGAAGTCTACGATCCTGTCCCCGGGCTGGGCCAGCGAAACCACGGCGTTGGCCATATTCTCCAGCTGCTGACGCTTGCGTTCCAGCCGCTCCTTTGGCAGAGCTGAGCTCTTGGCATGAGTTGGCTCTATTTGCTCCCAGTCGATGATCCGCTGGCCATAGTTCTCCTTCGAGTCCGAGGTAAATTGCAGCTGCAAGGCAGAAAGTTTACCCAGAGCCGCCTCCACCTCCGACTGGCTGGTGTAGATGCGATTCCGAGGCTTGTAGCGCTTCGGGTCCGCTTTGTACAAGCTG
The DNA here is from genome assembly GCA_018874515.1 of Drosophila greeni. Taxonomy (NCBI): domain Eukaryota; kingdom Metazoa; phylum Arthropoda; class Insecta; order Diptera; family Drosophilidae; genus Drosophila; species Drosophila greeni. The sequence goes on along the minus strand of JAEIIM010063655.1, from coordinate 10,601 downwards.
GTGGCCTCGCAGTCGGGAATGCCCAGGTCACCAGGCGGTGTCTTTACTGTTTGAGGCACATAGAGCTCGTTCAGGATCCTGGCGCAGCTTTCATCGAAGGAATCAATCTGAAAGGGATAACAATTCGTCAGGGATTCTTTTCGGAGAATAAAGCTATGGCTCACCTCGCTGAACCAAGTGCTGGTGAGTGGAAAATGCGGCAGCATCTGGCCGCAATGCTGGAAGACAATCTTCAGCAGGGGATACAGGATGAGATCGGCTATGGTGAAGCTAATGCCTTCGGCAAATCGATGCTCTATGAGCAGCTGCTCCTTTGGCGTTGTACACTTGATCTCCACACGATCTCGCTTCTTTACCTTGTCGCCATTCTCCGTCTGATTGGCCTGCTCCCTTGCCTGCTTGTAGATGTTGTGCATCCGCACCGGTTCGTTCATGTGCTGTTCGAATCTCACAACCTCTGGTGGCACCGACTCCAAGATCTGGCCATTGTGCAGGCCACTGACCACCTCCACCACATCCAGCTCGCAGAATCTGGTCCAAATGGAAGCCTCAGAGGGAGCCAATAGGCAGCTGCCCTTAAAGCCGAGGAGTTTCTTGAGTTCCTCATTGGATTGCCGGGCAATAAGCTCTCTGGTGAGTAGGGAAATGTTAATGTATGACTTAATTATATACAAATTCATGGGAAGTCTCACCTGCAAACGGCACAGGTGCCTGCTATATAGGTATTTCCATCCTTCTCGTAGATGGGCAACTTCAGGTCCCTAATCGCTGGCAGAGTGGCCGCCTCCCGGCAGGTTATATGCTGCTCCGTTAGCTCCTTCCTTAGCTGCGAGCTGCGTAAAGCTATTCGACCGCCCTCGATTTTCGAATTAACGAAATTGACTTGCACATTTTTCGGGCTGATGTAGCGGTGTGTATATAAGGCCAGAAACGAAGACACGCTCGTGTAGATTGTTGTAACCGCGTCTCGTGTGCTAATTTCAATCTCCAGGTAAAGCTGATCCATATTTTCATTAACAAATCATTTAACAAAAACGGGAAAAACCAAAACAAAATCGAAAGAAGGAAAATAAACGACAGAGCGAGGAAGTGGGAACCAGCTGGGGGGCAAGCAAGAAGAAGAGCGACTGGGGATGGCCAATCGACAGGCTGGGATTTCTATCGATAGTATCGATTGCTGCAAGGCAGAGAGGAAGGCGCGTGCTTTGAATTTGAAAAACAAATATTATAAATAAAATATGTTTTTCATAAGAACTTTAAAGATATAAATCCCTTATTATATTAATAGTAGCACTAGCTTTGCAATACTTAAACATTTCTGTTTAATCTAAAATTTAATTCTCACTGAAACTTAGTATGTATATTTTTTTATTTTATTTATTTTTAAGATTCTCGATTAACTTTGGCCTACAAGTATGCAATACTTTTACGAACTGGGAGCCGGATGCTTCCCTTTATTTAAAAGAGGCAGGCGGTTACTCGCACTCCTCCTTCGCCTTTGGCCATTCTTTTTTTACCTTCCCCTTTTTTTCCTTCTCCCATTTTCATTCTTGTTTGCAGCAACTGCCCCCTCCCCACAATCTTCTTTTTTGCCTTGCCCCAACGGCTGGCTGATGGCTAAAAATAAAGAAGTTCTCGTGTTGCCGCCGCTTTTTTTCCTGGCTCAGCAGAAAGGGCAACATAATGCTCGTTATACTCTTTTCTGCAAGCTATGGCTACCCTCTTTAGGCATTCAGTTTGAATTTGTGATATTGATTTATTAATTTTCACATTTAATTATTTTACTTTTATATATGAATTTTAACATCTGGGTTTAGCAATTAATTGCATACAAAAATTTCCAAGTGAAATGTGAGGGTATTTACAGGTTCATCTTTGATTGGCTCATTTTTTCCCCGCCGTTGAGGGCTCGTGGAATGGCAATGGGAATGGGAATGGGAATGGGAATGATGGGCCCAAGGAATGGGGAATGGTCATGGCGGGAATGGGGAATGGGGATGGGGAGTGGAAAACCTCAATGTGGCCCGATGTTTATGGTGTTTACCTGCTGCACTTTGCTGGGTGCCTGCTGCAATTTCTAATCGAAACGAAACCTTCTACCCTAATAATGGCCCCAGGCCCTTTGGCGCCCTTTGTTAGCTGAAAAATCGGAGTCTCTCGCGCCTTCGGAGATAATCGTTGTTTTGAAGGGAGAACGCAACACTCCTCGGACTCCTCCGACTCCTCGGGTTCCTCTGGCTCCAACTCGCTGCCACATGCAACATGCTTGCAGCATGTATCGTCGCATTTCGCACTCTGTTCTCCTGATGGGAATTGTTCCGTTAAAATCTGTGCAGAGGCCGCAAAATGTTGCACAAACATACTCGGGGAGAGCAACATAAAAGGGCCAAAAGGTTGTCTGTCCTCTCGCTCTGGCTTAGAATTGTGTCGCTCGCTTGGAACTGCCTGGGCCTTCCTGGAACTTCTGCTCGCCTGGTCCCGGACACCATCGAAATTTCACATGTAATTCCCACGGCCTGAATTTTCCCACACAACCAGCCGCGAAGAAGAAGAGGAGGAGGAAGAGGCTGTGGAGAATTTCAGGCAAGAGACAGCCGGAGAATCGCTCACACACACACTCGTCGTCGTCCCTTTTTTTATTTCTTCTTATTTTTATATTGTTGCATCGAATCCCAGGGTCGATGCACTGGGAAATCATTTTATTCCTGGGAATATTTTAAAAATTGCCTTTTATTTGAAATTTAATTGGTTTATAAATAATGATTGATTACAAAAAGAAAACGTGTTAGAACCACTTGGAAAATGTAGCATCAGATATGTTATCTCCAGAAATAAAAAAAAATGCTTATAAAATTTTTACTTAAAGGAATATGATATAAAAAAAAACCTTAAATTTATTTTATTAAAAAACGAAAATATCGTCAAGCATTTGTATTTTTTTAAGTGCTTCTTCCGTTCCTCCAGCTCTGATGGTCGTTTTGTTTATGCTGCTGATGCTGCCCCTTCCCCTGCACCGTAGCCCCAGACTGGTCCTGGTCATGGTCCCTGTCTAACCCGCTCGGGTTAACATCTTCTTCATCTGCCTCGCTGGATGTCGTGTCCGTCGTTCCCGGCATCGAATTCCTTTTGGTGTCCAGGTCTGGCTTCTTTAACCTCTACTTACTAAGGCTTCCTCTGCATACCAGATACTGGGAAAAATATACAGAAAGAGTAAATTAATAATCTTATTAATTATAAAAGTAATTCTTGAGGTCTAAATTAATTTCCCAAAGAGTCTTACCCTATGAAGAGTGTAGGGATCTTGCGAAAATCGGCGACACCAAGCGGTACAAGACGCTACCAATGGCCGAAATCAGAGTTGTGGTCATATCCATGCTATAGTGCAGGGGAACCAGCAGATACTCCATGCCATGAAGGGGATTTGTTCTCAGGGAGTTGATCTTGGGAACCGGAACGATTGGCATGTTTGAAAGAGCTTGGGATCGGAGAGAGTACTTGAAATTTGGATATATCTTACTCGCATTTATATAAGGCTTGGGAATTTTTAAGAAACAATCAATAGATCGAAAAACAAACGCCTTCTTGGTATACAAATTCTTTACAAGATTTGTTAAACTTGATTTTAATGAAAATAACTTTAAGTGCGTTTAGATTTTCCCAGTTTCCCACTGTGCATCACCTTGGGGAGCTCCAAGGAATGTCTAAGCAATTGCTCCAGACAACTGGTGCCACTTCCCCTCCTGCTGCCCTCTTCTGCCCCTCTCCCGTGGCCTTGGGGGAGACAAGGCTCCTTCTAATGGTCGGTGTTGGTCGTTGGCTGCTCCACGAATGTCGTGCCTTAACCTCCCCGTCTCCGCATCCAACCTGTCTGCAAGTTAAGCTCCCATCCCGGTCCCGGGCCGATAATGTGGCATTGACTTTCTTGGCAGCCCAGCTATTCCAGTTATGTGTGCCACACTTCCTCGGATATGCAGACCATGCTCCTGCTCCGGCTGCTGCTGCACTCCTGGTCCATCAATATGTTCAAGGATTTTTTCACGCTTCCAGGCATTGCAGACATGACGTATGGGAGCGATTAAATGGGGTCATTTGCAAGAGATTCCAACAAGGAATTAAAATAAAATTACAGTAAAAATCTCTGTTTTTAGAAGGTAAATTCATACAATTATTTTTATAAATTTAGTTTGGATTAAATTGAGATTCCTATGCTATTGTGGTGGCTTGATATGTCTTCTTTTTATTATATTCCCAATCAAGTACTTGAAATGTTTTTAACTCTGCAAACATTATTTTATTTGAAGCTCCTATGTGTACTTATGTCGTTCAAAGCCTCCAAGCCCCCATATAATCCATGCATTCCCTATATCCCGGAGTCTTAACTCTTTCCGCCACTCAATTCAAATCGTAATTTCCCCCAACCTCCACTTAAAAGTTCACCCGTCTCCGAAAGCGACTCCATTGGCGAGCAGAGCTTTAGCAACAAACCAAAATATATAAACACTCGGCAAACAAACAGAAATTCACACTCATAGGGTTATGACACTAAACTCTGCGTTGAGAATATATAATAGAATAAATTATATAAACATTTTTTAAATAAACAAAGATAAAAATTAGTAGTTAAAAAATCAACTCAAGGATGCTTCAAAGAAAAAACTAAAATTTCAATTATGGTATTATTTAAGCATAACCTTTAAAGTCAGTTTATGCGTAGTGTCATTGCCTAAATAAAATAAATAATGAAATAAAGAAAACTAATTGTCTCTTTCAAAATTATAATAAAATCTTCAATAAATTAAATTGTAAATACAGTGTCATAGCCCCACAAAAATCGGCCCTCTGTCGAGTGAGAGCGAGCTTGCAGTAATTTCAACTCAACCTGCAGCCATTTCTCGCCGCCTGTTAATTAGAGTCCATGAATCGAAATTGTGTCGCTCAAGTGACTATTCTCCAAAAGTTTCGATTTCGTTTTCGCATTGGCCAAGGAGGAGCAGGGAAAGTAAACCAAGTTCTGGTATGTTTTCTGATTATTCCCACACTTCCAATTCGCACAGCGAAAGATTAATATAATATGTAAATATATAAAAATATATTTGTTATAAATAATTTCTTAAAATAATAATTAAAACGTTTTCAAGGGAATATAAACAAAACCCATAAATTACCCACACTAAAAACGCGCCCAAAGACAGATTGAAACGAGTAAAACGGTTTTTAAAAAATACCATGGGATGGTCTACCGAGTCCGGTTCCTGTCCGTTTTCCATCTCAGGGCTGCGCTGGCGCTTCCATTTCGAAAAAAGCGAGCAAAATAGAGCAGTGAGCAGCATCATTTAGATTTAGACCGGAATTGTAACAGGCGCGCAGTTCCGGCAGCGAGCATTTCAAAAGTTTCGTTCGTTTCAGTGTTGCGTTCTCACGCACTAGCTGTGCTGCTCGCGGGGGAAGCCAGTTGTCTCGCTCGCACGTGGGGAGCTTTCTGGAGGGGAGCTTTGTTATCGACTTTGTTTGTACCGAATTATTTTAAGTAATCTAATCCGTTTAGCATTTACAAACATTTTAATCTAAATTTAAAAGTAAACCTTACGCTTCATAGAGTAAAAGCTTGTATTTACGCTCTTTGAACCTATATTCACAGCTATTTGTTAAACTGCGCGCTCAATTAAAAGGTGCTATCGATTATCCACCCGCCTTTCAGTGTATCGATTGCTGTGCTCGCTGCAAGACAACCCTGTTTTCGGATCAGCTGGCTCTGTGCTGCTGCTAAATTTTAACCAGAATTCAGAATTTTAGTGGGCTCTGCTTCAAGGAATTTCGGTCTCTGTAATCGGGCCCGGACACAAGGAGCAGCTTGGAAGGCACCCGAGAACCCAAGGCATACGTTTATAGCCAAGCTAGCGTCGCCGTGGGTAAAATGCTGCCGAGTCCGCTGGCGTTGCGAAATTGTGCAGTGGCGACGGCGACAAAAGCAACAAAGAAGCGACGCGCCTCGACAAGAGGAGAGGCGAAAAACGCGAAATAATCAATTAAAAATCGTAACGGGAGCCGCGGTTTCCGCCCGAGGACCACAGCAGCAAGGGATCAGTGTGGTATCCAGAGAGCCGACAAGGACGAAACCAAAAGTTGCCTGAACAGCTGCACGAGCTGTGCGTGGGCAGAGGCAGAGGCGGCAGCGCAGCTTTTGGCAGCAGCAGACGGAGCAGCAAAAACAACAACCAGTGAAACACAGCAACAACAACACAGCACAAAACGATGGAAATGAGAGAGGTACTGAGTCGCGAGGGGCGAGAGGCCAAGAATCTGCTCGTCTACCAGTTCTGCGATGAGACAACAACGAGCGCGAGTGCCGGCGAGGGAGCAGGGGCAGCGACAGAGGGAGCAGCCGGAACTCTGGTTGGAGCTGGAAGCGGAGGCGTACTCTTGAACGGTGACTGTAAGAAACGATACCCTGGGTACTTGAGGAGTTATAAGGAGGTTATGGGGGCTACCTAGTGGGGTTTTAAAAACGTAAACTCCTATTTTTCCTATATTCTTACATTCAAATATTATAAATATTCCCTAAAACCCCATTAAGCCTACCATAATCTCTATAAATAATTTTAAATCAAGTCCTTGGTAACCCACAATCGGTTATTTCGTCTGTTTCTTCAAAGGTTCCCTATAACTTACATCTTTTGTACCCCGCAGGTTATCGCAAGCCCCCCATGGCGCCGCCCAAGTCACCCAGTGGCGGCACTCCCAAGAACTGCCAGTCGCCCACCACTTCGCCGCGACTGAAATCCTCAACGAGTGCTGCAGCGGGAGGTGGCAGTGGGCCACGCGTGCGCAGCGCCTCCACGGGCAGGGACAAGAAGTCCGAGCTGCAGGCCAGATACTGGGCGCTGCTTTTTGGCAATCTGCAGCGAGCTGTGAACGAGATCTATCAGACGGTGGAGTGCTACGAGAACATATCCAGCTGCCAGGAGGCCATACTCGTGCTGGAGAACTATGTGCGGGACTTCAAGGCTCTGAGTGAATGGTTTAAAGTATCCTGGGACTATGAATCGCGACCGCTGCAACAGCGGCCCCAGAGCCTGGCCTGGGAGGTGCGTAAGAGCAACCCCACACCCCGGGTGCGTACCAAGAGCCTCTGCAGTCCCAATAACTCCGGGAAATCCAGTCCAGCCTTGGTGCTTGCCGGCTCTCAGTCGGGCAAGACCTCACCCTCCGTGTACGAACATGGCCTGGTCTCGCCCATGAAACTACTCCGCGCCTACGAACAAGTGCCTAAGGGAGCCATGCGTCTGAACGTCCGGGAGCTGTTTGCGGCCAGCAAGAGGGCCAACCAAGGGTCCGCGCAATCGGATAATATGGAGTGCCCGCTGGACCTGAGCGGAGACAAATCAACTTATGTGCAGCTAAACACACAGTATTCTCAAACGGATCTGGAGGATCCACACTTGACGCTGGCGGATGTGCGGGAGAAGATGCGCAGGGAGGCGGAGGAAAGGGAGGCGAGGATTCAGCAGCAGGCAGCGAGCATTCCAGCGCCGGAAGATACCGAGAAAATTCCAGACAATCCAGTCGAAACCTCAAAGGAAATCCCGACTGATGGAAACTCTTGCTCTGTAGAAGAACGCCTCCCTGAGCCCACAGCTTTGGATATGACAGTGGCCTCTCTGGAGAGCATGGAGAATGCCTTGCTCCACCAACAAGCCCAGAAAGACCCCACGCCCCCGAGCACACTGCTAAAGCCCCCGACGGAGAAGCCACAACCCCTGATGGCCATCTCAGGCAATGCGCCCATTCAAAATAGTCCCTTGAAGTACTCTAGCGTGCTGAATCGCCCCGTGAAGAAAGCGGTAGCCGGCGGAGGAGCAGGAACAGGTGCTCTTAAGACAACAGGAACAGCAGGTGCTGCAGCAACAGTTGCAGCCAAGCCAGGCCAGCTAAAACCAACTCCTCCCGTAAACGGCTTACGACGCACGACAAAACTACCAGCAACTGCTGGAAAAGCTTCAGGAAGAACTGGCATACAGGCACCGCCTCCCAGGCCCTCAAGCAAAACCGAGTGCTATGGCCCGCCCAATAATGTGGCCTCCCGTCTGTCAGCACGCTCCCGAACCATGCTGGAGATCAATGGTAGCAACGCCAGCAAAACACTGCCTAAGAGAACCGCTACCTCTTCTTTTCTGAGCACGGCCCGGATACGAACAGCGGCCTCGTCGAGGCTCAGTTCGCGGGAGGATATGGGCAGTTCCACCTCCACCCTCAAGGCCAGCAACGAGCAGCTATCGAGCTCGAGGAGCACCCTGAAAACCGAGGATCAGCAACATTCCGAGGCGAAAAAGCAACTCCAACTGCCCACAGATGCCAACGACGGTTGGCTGACGGTGAAAAATCGTCGAAGGAGCAGCATGCATTGGGCCAACAGGTTCAATCAGCCGACAGGATACGCCAGTTTACCAACGCTAGCGCTGCTCAACGAGCAGCAGAGGGAGAAGGAGAAGGAGCAGGAGCTAACTAAGGAGAAGCAGAAGGGAGATTCCAGCGCCAGCAAAACCATTCCAAGTAAAACAGCAGCTGCCACAGGAGAGGCTAAGCCTAAAGCCAAGGCCACAACACTGGTAAACTCTTCACGGCCAGAAATAAAAAATGCCAAGGCCAAGGTCAACTCATTTCCCGCCCAGCGGAGCTCGGCGGGTCAGGCGAAGAAGCCGGAGAAGCAGGACAAGTCTGAGAAGTCAGATAAACCTGAGAAGAAGGCACTGCCGCCATCAACTACAGTTCGAAACAGTGGCAATAATAGTTCCTTAGGGCGTACTTCCATCATCAAAAGACAGAAGTCGGATCTTACGGGATTAAAGATGACATCCTTGCACAAGGAGTACATGCGGAGCGAGAAGAATGCGTTGAGGAAGCTGCAGCAAAAGGAGCTGAGCAATAATCACAATCAGAGCAACAACAGCAGCTCCTCTTCGGCGGAAACTGTCGTGGAGTGTGAGTATCTGGAGATATCAAATAGTTTTTCATTTATCTAACCATATCCTCCCCCTTACAGCCAGCAACGAGGACCACAACAAGATCGACATCAAGATCCAGACCAACTGTGAATTCTCCAAAACTATTGGCGAGCTCTACGAGAGCATTGCCCACTGCAAGCTACCGAATGGCAGTCTCAACAAGCCCAATGCCTCCTCCATTCTGAGTGCCTGCGATGAGAATGAAGAGCAAATTGCCGACGACAATGAGGAAGAACGCAACGAGAGGATCCTAGTTGAGGTTCAGGAGTCTCTGGAACGGCAGATTCGCGAGCTAGAGCAAACGGAAATCGATGTGGACACGGAAACCGATGAGACCGATTGTGAAGTTCAGCTGGAGGAGCAAGAGCTGGGCGCCGGTGGTGATGATTCCGCAGTGTTTGTGACCATGAGCGACGATGAGAACGCCAGCCTAGAGCTGAGATATCAGGCTCTGTTATCGGACATGTCGTGGAACGAAAGAGCAGAGGCCTTGGCCACGCTACAAGCTTATGTGGCCAGGCATCCAGGCAGAGCGCAGGAACTCCATCAGAAGCTATCCTCGCCCTCGCGACGCCGCTCGCTGCAGGAGACATTGAAGAAGTATCAAGCCAAGCAGGCGAGGGCTCAGCAGAAGAGGAATCTCCTTCAGCAAGAAAAAGCAGCGAAGCTGCAACAACTCTTTGCACGCGTCGAGGATGTCAAGGCAGCCAAGAAGCAACTCATCGAAGACAAGCGGCAGAAGATGGAGGGAAGACTTCAAAGGGCAGCGGAGAACCGCGAGCTGTACCTGCGGCAGATCATCGAAAAGGCCCACGATGAGGAGAAAAAACTGAAGGAAATCAACTTTATCAAGAACATTGAAGCGCAAAATAAGCGCTTGGATCTCCTGGAATCCTCCAAAGAGACGGAGGGCAGGCTGCAGGATCTCGAACAGGAGCGACAGAAGAGAGTCGAAGAAAAACTGGCCAAGGAGGCGGCCGTGGAAAGGCGTCGGCAAGCCCTAGAAAAAGAACGCCTGCTAAAGCTCGAGAAAATGAACGAGACGAGACTGGAGAAGGAGCAGCGAATAGGCAAGATGCAGGAGCAGAAGGAGAAACAGCGCCAGGCTTTGGCCCGGGAAAAGGCCAGGGATCGGGAGGAGCGATTGCTGGCCCTGCAAGTCCACCAGCAGCAGACCACCGAGGAGCTGCAGCGAAAGATTCTTCAGAAGCAATTGGAGTCCGCCCGCCGGCACGAGGAGAACATCGAGCACATACGCCAGCGAGCTCTGGAGCTGACCATGCCCACGCGGCAGGCGGACGAGGGTCGAGGCGATCAGGAGGACGGCGGAGCGGAGGATGGCGTAAACGGGAATGGCACAAGCACTACGAACGAAGACTGCGATCTTTCCTCCACGCTCTCGGATGTGGGGGGAATCCCTGGTCATTCGAGAAGCTACAAAAAGAAGATGAAGAAGCTGAAGCAACGGATGAGTCAGTGGTGAGTAAACCTGTCGTTAAATTAATTATTGTTTTATATTGACTTAATTTCTTTGTTATTTCGCAAATATTTAATTTTTGCTGGAAATCGTTAAAAACTTTATTGTCTGCTTGGGCTTTT
>JAEIIM010063625.1:0-38151 GCA_018874515.1 Drosophila greeni | reverse complement strand
AATCTGCTATTAAAGCTTGAAATTAAATTTAAAAAGGTCTTCAAAATGGGTACAAATATAATTATTTACTGCCACTCTTAAGATGTTATATATAAAAACAAAATATAATCTAGGTTCTTTGAATTTCCTAACAATTTTCCGCCAGAAAAACCCCCATAAATTCAGTATGCTCACATGAAATGAGTTTAAAATCCCCATTTAATCACTGCCCAGCTGCGGGCTGATTTCAATCTTTTTCGCATTTGTAGTACACGGTGTCTGAGGAGATTGCTAATTCGATTCTAGCCCCACTCGCAGCAGCCAATATAGTACAAATGGCGGCCACGCAGGAGGGGCGTCCTGTCTGGGCCATAGAATAAACCGCAAAATAGATTGATACATTACGTGTCCTAGTTGAATGGACATCGGGTTAGGGCCAGGTGTGCAGTGTACACACACACACAACCGGATCGAGTCCTGATGGAAACTGATTGATTTGTTGCATTCGCTTGCCAATTCGAATTTCAACAAATTGGGTTTTTGCATTTCAATCAGCCAAAGAGGTTTGTGCGGGCGAGAGTGTGTGTGCTTTGCTTGGAATCTGGCCAATGTTGTTTCAATTTAGACGAATTAATTTTTAAATATGTGGCCACACAGTCAGGAACTGGGCCAGCTATCGTTCGAGACTTAGGCGGGATCCCTTAGCAGAGAATTTAAATGATGTGAGCACCCTGATAATCGCCCTGACCCGCTGTGTCCGCCACAAAGAGAATACGAATTAGGAAAAATAAGCTGCGAGGACTTAGAGTCTGGGGGAAAAAACGACGCAAAGCGCTAAAGCGAAATTCATGTCAACGGAAATGTTTTGCTCCAATGACAATAACAGCAGCCAAAAGCGGCCGGAGATGGCGGCCAGCAAAGGGATGGCGAGCGGAGGTCCCTGGGACAATGGCGTCGCGTTTCCGCTTCCGTTGCTGTTGCTATTGCGCCGGCAGCGGCAAATGGTGCAAATGAAAAACTACTTTTTGTGCGCGGCCAGCAGCATCCTTTCGAGCTGCTCCTCTCACTTGTGTGTTTGCTCGTGTTGTTTTTAGCCAGATCTTGTGACAATGGCGTTGACATTCCGCGCTGACAACAATGCGCTTTTCTGAAATTCCAGCAAAGGTAGCAAAATGCTGAAATGCAGAAACGCGAGGAGCTGCCGAGGAGTGGCACCATCAAAGACCCAAGGCGACAGGCGCTTTTCATTTTGTATATATTTACAGAGGTATATTATTGCTACCTTGAAAAATATAGAAGAAAATTAAAGTACCTTAACACTTAATGATACAAGAATGGCTTCTCCAATAGAAGTAGGTGTTTCTATATATAAATAGCATCAGGAAGCCATATTAATAATAGAATTAAAATAACATATTCCATATACAAATATTCCCTTAAACCCTTTTCTCTTCAAGGCAGTTCGTGGGGTCCAAAGGACCCTCGTGAAGGAATTTGCAATTACTGTGTTGATATTGTAATTAGTGATTCCTTCATGGACATGACTGTACATTTTTTGCATGATTTATGCCTGGCGCATCGGTCTCGCCCAGACTGACACGTGCTGGCCATGGTTCCTGGTCCTGGTCCTCTGATCCTGGCCCTGGTCCTGGCTTTTTTATGCAGGACGTGCCTGAGCCGCCGCAGCTGCGTTTGCATAAATGGACAAAACACAAAAAAAAAAAAAACAGAATGGAAAAGCCCTTCGTAGTGGAATGACAAAAATTCAATTTGGATTTTATGTAGCCGCCGCCACTTGGCCAGTTGCAGTTGGTGGCCCAAAAAGTGCACTCAGGGCCCAGCCTCGGAGAATCATAAACATGGCCAAAGCTGAGTTTTAGCCCGAGCCGTGAGCAAGCCGAGCCGGATCTGGGGAACTCAGTTACTCCTACAAGTTACGACGGTTTTTTGCCAAAGAGGCAATTTCAGGCATTAAGTAAGCGTTTTTCAGCCAGGCCCAAAGCCAACTCAAAGCAAAAAGAAAAAATGGCCAAGTCAAATTTAAAATACCAGAGCCATATAGATGGATATAAATGCCAACATATGCAGACTGCAGGGTACGAGCTCCGACCTCCGTCCTCCGCCCCCCTGATGCCCAACAAACACAGGAAGCGCAACGGCACGGCCAGGATAACGTTCGCAGGAAGCAAAAGCCAGAATATGATAAGCGCCTGACAAAAAAGAGCAGTGCAGCCGAACAGAGCAGGAAGTTGATGCCCCAGGACCCGACGAAGGGCCGCCTGGCTGGGACTGGGAGTGCCGCTTGGGGCGTGGGCAGGACATAAAGTCGAGTTTTGGGCACAAGTATTTTTATGACCTCTGCTTGTTAGGCTTTATTGGTGCGCAAAAGCAATTAAAGAAGACATAAGGGGCAAACGGCCAAAAAACAAAAAGAAAAAATGCTGCGTACGCACAACTCCAGAATTGAGTGAACAGGGAAAGAGTAAAGACAAAAAAGCGACATAGGGGAATATGGCAAGGATACTCCGGAAACAAAAGAAAGGGTTAAAAAAAGGCAGGAGAAAAGTCTGAAAAATTGTTGTTTTCCTTAACTTTTATTAAGGCTCCAAAACACCATTAGTTTTCGTTAAAATTTGGGAAGTTGATTTCAGTTTAACTTTTCAGTTTGCAGTTGGAATCGAAAAGGAAATCGATGAAAATCATAACAGATTTTAATTAAGCTTTTTTTATTGCAAAAGATTATCTTATTTAAAAGCTTACATAAACTATTTATACCTATTTCCCTTTTAAACCTCTAACATTAAATTCCTTCTTTTCCATTCTCAGTTTAAATAGAACTCACATTTAATTCCCTTTAAACCTTCAACCAGCTCAATTTTCCGTTTAAATTTTAAGCCAAAAGCACCGACAAAAAGCGCTGTAAACTTTTGTTGTCAAAGACAACAAAATAATATCGATTATTAGCACCTACCGACTGTCAGCTCCAGCTCGCTTCCCGCTGAAGTTGTGCAAAAACGGAGGGCCCAAATGCCAGCCAGTCAGCCAGGCTTCCAGCCAGGCAGCCATTCAGTTAGCCAGGCTAAGCAGTCAGGCAGACAGACAAACGCAAACAAACAAAGCTCTCCCCGGCAACGCGGGACGGGCGAGGGGGCGTGGCAACAGCGAATTTCGTTAGCCCAATTAAAGCAATTTTGCCAGCTCAACTACTATATTGGCAGAGGAGGGGATGGGGATGGGAATGGGGATGGGGCTGGGAGGGAAAACCCTTGCTGCCGGATAATATGGCCAGACAAAAACATAAACCTTTCTTCTTTGCGCGCACACATTCGGCATTTCATTAACAAGCCGTTGAGGCAGTTGGCCAATCGGGCTCATTAGCCATGACAATCTAGATGGTAAGTAACTGCGATGATGACCATGTCAATTTGGGGGATTAGTGACGCCATGGCAATCGTAAGCGGCTTAAGTTCTGAACCCTCCCAGCGCCAGAAGAGCCCAGTGCTAATAAACACGGAAAGGACACAAAATAAAGGCATCTAGGACACGGGAATATGTCTGCACAAAAAGATTATTAGTCATGTTTTTTAAAGGAATTTACAAAGTTATTAATATAAAGAGCAATTTAAATATTTCTTTAAAGAATTAATATTAATTGGTAATGCTTCACAAGAAAGAGATCCATTAATTTATTTGACAAGCAAATATAAGGACTCTAACTATAAAATGACAGACAACCCTAGGACTTTTCTATATATTGTAAAAATATTTCGTACAATTATTAAGAATATTTCTTTAAAGGTCCCATGAAAGTCCTTTAATTTCCTCTTCACAATATTATACTCCTCCTTGTAGCTTTTCCTTCCTCTATTATTTCCAGGTTAAAAACTGCCAAATCAACTTTTTAGCCAGCGCCACATTTCACTCGTTTTTATTACCTTTGCCCAGATTTATGTCCCTTTTTCAAGGAGTACGAAGGGAGTCTTATGCATGTTCAATTGCAGAATTTATTGTTTACACGCAATCAGCTGTGTAATGAAAAACACGTCACACAATCAGCGAGGAAAACTGAGTTACAGGCAAGGTAAGGGCCGAGGGAGAAGGCCATAAATTTGTGCGGTTCGTAATGATTTATGCGACTGCTTGGCCAGAGACAAATGGCTAAGTAATTGAATTACGAGCCCGAACAAAAGATGACAACTTTTGCTGAGTAAGCCCCGGCACTTATGCAAATTAGCCGTGCCTGGGAGAGCCTGTGAGCCTGCGAGCCAGTGGCTTCCGCTGATAAGGAAAGCCGGCAAAAAACAACATTGATTGCAAAATCAATGGGCTGCGAGTTGCATTACTGCTGGAAGGTGGCCAAAAGCGGGATAGTCTGCTAACGACAATGCGAATCAAGGAGGATCGGAGGTCAGGGAGGTCAGAAAGTGCAAGCTCAGGGTTTAGCCAGCGGGCAGTCAGCAACAGCAGCAGCGGCGGCAAAAACGGAAGCGGAAACGGAAACGCAGCGCAGGACGAGATGGAGTCATGAGCATTATTTGTACAAAATTACCTTTAACGAGGTGACTAGAGCTGGCTGGCGGTGGTCCTGTTGCATTACCATTACCGCAATAAACTGTTGCCCACGACTTCCACTTCCAGCGCCGCGGCCTGGCCAAGGAGCCGGAGGATGGGCGCTGGAGAGAGCGCCAAGTTGCCGGCAAAATTGCACTTGACTCGAATGCCAATTACACGGAGTTGCAGATGTCAGCGGCAGGCAGGCAGGCAAACTGGCAGAATGGCAGGATGGCAGGATGGCAGGATGTCTTGGATGACTCGGCTCCTTCGGAGCCCTGCTAGCAGGTGGCGAGAACGATAAGGACATCGGGTGGCTGAGTGACACAGCAGATGGTCGGGTCGGTCCCCGGGCCCGAATGGCATCGCCGCAAAGTGGATTAAATATGAATAAAAGATATTTGAGTAAATTGCATTACCCCGGGCACTCGGGGAGGTTAGGCTGTATTAACTCACTGCATTAACCCAACGAGGAGACGATGGAGTTGTGTTGACATTTTTGATTTCTGCCCCGACAGGCTGTGGCAAAGCTGCAGCTTAATGCCAGATAGCTCCTCGCTCCTATTATGGCTGAAAGTTAATATTTAATCTGTTCACATTCAGCGGCAAAAAGTGACAAAAGTTTTAATTAAGAGAGCTTTTTGTACCAGCGAGCGTGCGAGCTGAAAATATAAAATTTCGTTTCGTTTTCGCTTTTAATTAAATTCTTTGTTTAACTAAAATGAACCAAAAACGAGTGCGAAAAAAGCGCCTGGAATACTGAGGAATATCCCATTTGGTCCAAAGCGTAACCGCAAACCCGCACATAAAAGGCTAAGTGCGATTGCACATACGTATGAGAGCATGTGCGGGGTGTGTGTAGAGTGTGCGGAGGCGGGAGTCGCTTGTAATTAAATTCCCAGCCGCGATATTTGTTTCTGCGGAGCTCACTGTGCAGGCCATGGCAAACAGCGAGTGTCCGGGCTGCCAGCGACTTCCTTTGGCAGTGGCCACTGTGCAACAGGATACGCCAGGATAATTCGATTACGCTGCGGACGTACAAGTCTGTACGAGTGTTTTTGTAAGCGTTAGAATTTTATGAAAGCGTTTAGAGCTGCACAAAAAATGTAATTATTTAATTTATTAAAACAATGCCTCACTGGCCACGCATTCGCTATTAAGGCAAAGAGTGGAAATGAATTTAACAATTAATAATTATCTAAAAAAAACTTGTATTTAAAAGCAATCATCATAATCACTTAATGCTTTAAGTACACCCCAACTTCGCTAATTTAATCCGCGAAAACAAGTAATTAATCACCGCGGTTAGCTTTGTGCTTAATCAGCTGTCCTAATGCATTTTCAATGTTTGCCTGGGTTCAATCAAATGGAACTTGTCAATTTCAATCAGGGAGAATCTTCTTCGTCACCGACTTAGGCGACAAACGTCGCCTTTAATTAGCAAGAAAAGTTGGGTTTGGAGCTGCGAAATGATTGATTCGCATTCACTCCATTCCAAGTATTGAATAAAACCCGGCTTATGCTTTCTCCCCTCGCAGCTGAAATGCACTTGCACAAATAAACGGCTAAACCTTTCATTACCAACTTCACCAGCAACTCGGCAGCAATCACAGTTTCATCAAACCTACTCGGAAAAAACAAGAAAATATACAAGAATACAGAAAATGGGGAAAATGGAAAAATGAGAGGCGGCAAAATAAACTTTGGCAGCGGCAGCAAACTCTAAATAAGTTGGCAACAGTTAAAGCACGATCCAGACATAGCACTTGCCATGGCTATATATTTCTGTGGCCACTATCGAGTGCCGCAGACATGAAATTTTCACAAAGTAGCAAACTTTATGCCGCCGCCGCCGCCGCACATTTTTGCCAGTCGCACACCCCTCATGCACACCCCTCATACACACCCCGAACTGGCACACACAGGCACACAATTGAGTTTAAGCCTGCTCGCCAAAAAAATATGAAATGGGAAAAAAAGACAGCAACGAACTGGAACTTTTTTACCCGCAACTCTCGCCTCCATTTCTTGTTTTTTTTTTTTTTTTCTGTGGCTCTGTATGTGTATTTCTATATTTATGGAACTTTTTCAATTTGGAACTAAAGTTTGCTTTTTTCGGGTAAATTTTTATTCATAACAAAGCAAAGCGTGACCGTGGGAAAGAACCAACAAATTTAATGGCAAGGCAAACGCGTTGCAGCCATGGCTGCCGTGCGCTCGGCCGCAATAAATTTGAGCCGTGATATATTTTCGTTATTAAAAACTAATTTACATCGTGTAAACGGTCGGAAATTTCAGATTTATGTCCGCTCATAAAAACCTAAATGCGCCAAAAATTTGATGCATTTTTCTGCAGACAAAAACAGAACAATGACCGCAGGGGAAAACTTCCGTCCTGCACACAAACACAGACAAATTGATTTTGCGGCCAACACTGCGGATACTTCATTTGTGAATTGTTAACTGCGAGTTAGGCAGAGATGGGATCGAAAGCCTTATAGTTACTTTAATATTTTGAAACTAAAAGTATAAATTTGATAAATTCAAATAAGTTTGTTAATAATATTCTAGTTTAGTGATTCGATAATTACTATATTCTGACAATGTGTATAGTAGTTTTGTGAAATTTAATCTCTAAAACAAAGCAACCCCCTTATTTTATTCTCAATATTTACCAGATTTATACTTCATTACCTGGGAATTAAGTTTGATGCCCAGTATTTCGATTGAATTCGATAGTATCCATAATTCCCACGCTTTAATTCTTTAATTCCTCAACCATATGGCGGCGAGACAGCAAATTGAAATGCGATTTTTAATGAAAACATCCCCCCACCCGGCGCGAGAGACATCAAAAGAAATAGTTCGTGTGGGAAAGATGCTCCACGGGGGCCGTAAATTAAAATTTATAGGTTAACTCATTAAGCAGCCATCACATCACATTGTCGCGTGAATGGCGGCATTAAGCCGTTGTCCAGCCGAAAGGACCTCATAATAGGCGCGACGGCATTTTTAACCAGCCACTTTATATAATGCGCCGTGCATTTAAATGCTCTTAAAAACAGACCGTGTACCGGGCTTAATGCAATGGAAACAAGCCGTTTAATTGATGGAAAATTTAAACGAATTTCGGTGCGAGTCCGAGAGCTTTTGTTCTCAAATCTATTAAGCTGGATAAACAATAAAGGCCCGCCGGCGTATAATGCTTAATTCATGGTCTCTGACTCCCAGGGTGGGTGAGTTGTTTCGTAATCGGTTCTATAATTTTCATTAGCAACAATCCGAACGAACACATTTATTAAGTCCGAAAACACTTGTCGCAGTAAAGTTTGGGTGTGTGCGGGTGTGTGTGTTGTGTCCTGTGCCTGTCAGCTGCCAGGACAACGCAACGCATCGAGGCGGCCCCGGGAATGGGGGCTCTAATTAGGAGTGCTTGTGTGCGTTGAGCGCGCTCGTCAAGTGCTTATCGATTGTCCAACTCCCATAATCACACAAGAATGATCGCCGTCAATGGGGGAGTGTGTGGTGGGGTGACCGAGTGTGCGAGTGTGCGGGTGTAAGTGAGGATGTGTGTGGGCTTTGTGGCAATTACTGCACAATTGGCGTCATTCCAGCTATCCATAATGCCTGTGAAATGTCTGAGGGGGCAAGTCCGCTTCAATTAAGTAGATTTGCAGCTTGATCTTAAACGAACTTCGTATCGTGTTGCCCTGCAAATCCTATTAAAAGCAAACCAAGTCTTACTTATTCCCAAGGACCTCTTGAAGGAGAGGTGTCTGCATCTGCGTCTGAGTCCCTCACATCCTGTTGCCAGCCTAAGACAAGCCCGGCGAGGCGAAAAGCGTAACATTAAAAGCAATTTTCCATTGTGCAAATCCTTGTTTAAATGCCAAACACACTGGCGTGAGTCCTTGCGACTGAGAGAGCGTGAGTGTGTGAAGATGAAAGAGGATACGGCTGCTTCTCATTTGTATGTTAATGTTAATGGGCATACGAATCTGAATGCGAATGCGTTGGCTGTAATAAAATCTCATCCTTTTCCCTTTCTCTCAAGTATTAAAATTACAGATTTGAACCTTTTTGTGCCATTGTTGGGAGCTCGCTCCCGGGGTCTCGTTACGCCTGGTTAGGTCCTTAATTTGATGCTCGGCTCCTTTGAGGAAGCGGCGCCCCAACGTGTGCTTCATTAGACAACTAAGCAACTAAGCGTATGCAAAATGCCAGCTTAGCTGCCCCGATTTTACATTATTTATTTTCAATTTCACCAGAGACATCCAGGCAAACATGGCTGGATGGCTGGAGGCCAAAAACAACGCGCCTCGGCCCCACAGCCCCCTCCGCAGACCACCCACAAAGCCCGACTGCGTACCCCCTCCGCGGCCCACGCTGCGTATGCGTGATGGCTGGAGCTGCGTGCATTTGAAATGCAAAATAGTTTTGTATGCCGCAAAAATGGCTGCCAGTCGGTGGCTCATTTGCATGCATGATGTTCGCGCCTTGATGAGGCCTTCAGGCCAAATACGTGGGAGTCGGGGTGGTGTTGGCCGAGACCAGCTGCCGCCTGTCATCCAAAAACGCACAACGATGATAAAAGCATTTTCGGGCGAATTTAAATAATTAATAGCCAGGTGAAATTCTGCGTTCAAACGGGCATTAAAATTTAAAGGGAACGTGAAGGCTGCCCACTCCGAGACAGGAAGCGGAAACTTCAGGCACTGCGGTTCATTTGGACGGACAGGCGACGCTCAAACGATTTGCGTTCCCGCTCCCTCCACCCTGGGACTGTTTGCCATGTACCTCGTAACGTTTTTACAAATGTTTTAATAATTACCGCACTTAAATTTAAACACTTCTGCCACCCCAAGTTGCCGGCACTTCCAGCTGTTTTGCTTACGCCGGGAGCCGGGAGCCGGGAGCTGGGAGCTGAAGGAGCTGAAGGAGCCCAGGAGCAAATTGTACAAAGTAGCATTTTGGGGTTAACTTCAAGTTAACAGCATTAACAACAACAATGGCCGGGAAAGGCAAATACAACAAGTAGCAAACAAGCGAAAGCAGCAAGGCAAAAGGGCTTTAAAAGTTTCTTAATGTGCAAAACTTTGTTGGGCTTTGCACTAAAAGGAGGAAGGAGAACGAAACAAAAACAACGCAAGCGAAAACGAAAACGAGGCGCAAAACAAAAACGCCGGCAAGGCGTTAGCAATAATTGCAATTTTATTTTATTTTCTTTTAAAAATTGGTGCCCAACTTTAAAAAATCATTACCCCTTTTTTTCTATGCCCAAGATTTCCCCCCAAAAGAAAATCCATACCCATTCGGGCGGCCTGACAAACAGCTGCGTTTGTCATGCGTTAGCCTGTGAGCCATATTTTCTGCCAGACGCCAAATAAGAATCCCGAAACTTATGTTGCCAACCGGCAGACGATGACATCGCCTGATCCCGGTCCAGACTTCTCTCCAGTATCCCCTGCATATGTGTAGTCCTGGGAATTAACCGCTCCTTGGCCCTCCTTTTGGCCTTTTGAGGAGTGTGTGTGTGCAGCTTGTAGGATATGCATGCAAACGATGCTTTGGAGACACAGCGAGAGCGACAGCGACAGCGACGTTGATAAGTTTGCATATAAATTGTGACACATGCTCCTCGGGCTCCCGAACGTCGGGTTATATATTTTCAAACCGACGGCTTGGCAGCGCGACAGTATTATTTATGTCCGGGCCAAAACTATTAGCCGAGATTTTGATTAAATTTCTAAATACTGTGCCCGGGCCTGGGCACGGCTGCTTGCCGCATTAGAAAACTTTGCTGCTGCTGCTGGGGGAGTTGAGTTCATATTGGACCCGGACTACGTTGCGTATGAGTAATGCATGCCGAAACAAAAATGTCAAAGGTCTGAACTTTGCCACACATTCAGAGAGGAGAGCTCGAGCCACACACACCGACCGACCCAACGACATCCGACAGAGACAAACAGCCCCAGATTCCCGCCCCTTGCCAGTCTGGCTGCTAGTCCTGCCTCTGCTCCAGCTTCCTGGCCCTGCTCCTTGTGCTCCTTCTCTGCTGTGACATGCCCCAAAGTCCTCCCAAGTGTCTGCTGTGTCGCATTGAATTTATTGGAATTTTCCTTTTGCTTTGCGCCACAGTCTAGGACGTCGTCGTCGTCGTCGTTGGCCCTGTCCTTTATCCGGCCGCTCCTGCTGGCCCTCATCCGTGTGGATGAGGCTGCAAAATATTTCCGTTGTTTTTTCCCATTCCGCCTCTGAACAATTCCGTTAATGTTTCGCTGGCTTGTGGCTGACAGCGGTCAGCGGTCCTGCTCCGGCGAGTTCAGCAAACCTAAATATTAGATGAGCTTCAATTTTCTATTACGTTCGGCGGCGCTGTTGGGTAATTTTCAGGCCATAAGCCTCATGTTTTATTTATACTCGGATTGTGTGCAGCTCAATCGGTTGATTGGCAACGACAGAGCGGAGAGGAAGAATCGAACAGGCATCGAGTATAAAATCCTGTCTGATCTCGAGTGCAGCAGCAAACACGACGATTTAAATGCTGTGGCCTTTGAACACGAGCTAGACTGTAATCAAAAGTACTGACTTTTCACGGGATTACTGAGTGGGTGTATTTTTTAAGCCTTAAGTAAGGGGATGACTAAAGGACTAAGCTCTTTGACTTATAGGAGAAATCATAGCTTGAATATTTCTAAACAAGAAAGCAAGTTTAAATTATTTATATCCTTTTTAAGGCTTTTAATTTATTTTCTTAACTTTGTTACCCTGTTAAAACTTAATTAAAAATATCTGAATCTTAATTAAAATTATTAATTTAAGCCCACAAAAACTCCCTTTGCTTTACATTAACAAATTTCGCTCTTAATGGTCCCTATTAGCAAAGCAAAAACCAAAAATCAACACCTTTCCGACACCTGTTTTTAATAAACTTAATGATATTTATGAATAACAAACAGCCTCTGGCCAGCCGGCCCTTCCAGCTACCAACTCCACCAGCCAAGCCGTGAAAACTTTTGTTTGCGTTATTGTTTTAATAGCCAAATAAATAAATATCGATTATGGCCGGGCAGGTAAGCAGCGGCAAGTGTAAGCAACATTTTGGCCGCTTTCAACGGCAAATGGCCCCCGTGGCGCTGAGCTGTCAGCTGGCGTGTTTAAAAAGTTTGCCCGTACCGAACTACCGCTCTCCGGTTCTCCGGTTCTCCGGTTTCCCGGCTCTGCGGACTGGGCCAACTCCCCGGGCAATCGTGGGTCCAGAGCTGCGCCAGAGCTGATCCGGAGCTGGGAGCAGGTTATGCCTGAGCAGGAGCACTGGGGGATTGGGCTATGATAAGACTAATGCTGCCCGCTTGGCTAATTGAAAAAGTTGCATTCCTGTTGTTGTGCCCGTGCGCAGCCAGTGGAAAACGAGAAATTGTTGCTGCCACAACAAAAACCGAACAAAAAATGTAGAAGAAAAGGAGAAATTGTTATTGCTACGACCCTGGAACGAGGACGCAATTGTGGTCAAGTTTTGTGAGGCATTTGCATAATAAGCCCTGTGTATGGAACTGTGACTGTGACTTTGACTGCTCCTGTTACGGTTATTATTACAGCTCCTTCCTGCAGCAGCCACCGGAGGAGGAGTCACTCTCCAGCGGCGCATGAAATTGTTGTCTGCCTCAGGTTGGGCTTACAAAAATTAGGAGCAGGCCGGGAGAGGGTGGCGGGAGCCGGTGGGCATATTGACCCAGAAGCCTCGGCCAAAGCGGAAAGCATAAATTCTGGTACGATATGAGAACAGCCAGCAAGCATCCGCACATAAATAAATCATAAATATTAAATGAAAATGAAAAATGTGCAGCATGAAGCGAGGGGAATCCTGGGGCAAGGAAGCGCACAGAACCTGTCAGCAAGTGCCCGGCCAGGGAATAATGCAGGAGCCAACAATGCACCGACGATCGCATGATTAGCGGCCAGTACTGCAACCGTAGTCAGTACACGGAGAAAAAATAGTCAGGACTTTGGGGAAATTATAGTCAGACTTATGGAAATTTAATGAAATTAAAACAGGCATTTTAAGAATGTGGTTAGAAGTTTAAAGCTGCTTGTTCGCAGCAGCTCGAAGGATAGGTAGGTGTGTACATATTTTTGAAAACCTCAAGCTAAACTCACTTTGCTCAAAGGTATACCAGGCAGTCCTCTAATATACATTTTTCCCAGTGTAACATCCAAGCCATGACTCACCAGAAGCAACTCCAACAGCAGACCACGCCGGGCCAAAGCATGTGCTGTGGCCTCCGGCAACGCACGATATTCTCACAATGCAGAAAATTACTAAATTCGATATGCAATTTATAAACTCGGGGCTTCCCCCTCACACACCGGGCGCCTGTATGCTGCTCCTCTGGCCCTCGGTCTCGGTCTCGGTCTCCGGTCTCTGGTCTCCGGTCTCCGACTGTGTCTGGCTTTTTTGGCAACGCTGCTGAAAACGATTTGGTAAGTACTGTTTGTTGATACCCAGCCAAGGCTTAAGTGTACCCAGAAGCAAGAGCTACAAAATCCTGGCAAAAATACTTTGCTTTAATGCGCTTTGCCCGGGCTAAGGGGGGGGGGGGACTGGGTTTGGGATTGGTTGCTGGCGCTGGAGCTGGAATCATGGGGCGGGCATTGCCTTGTTATTCGAAGACGTTTAAGCTGCAACTGAGGCAAAGAACCGAAAACTATATTCATTTTCAATTTCGCTTCGGGTATTTGTTGTTGGAGGAACTTATAAACTGGTCTCCAGCCCGAAAAGATATCCCTTTCCATCTGCATCTTGATCTCCGTCTCCCTCTCTGGGATGTAGCTTGTTTCCTGATTGCGTCTAATGCAGTCCCTGGCCACCCGTGTCTGTGACCTCCAGTAAAGGTGGATTTGTACAGATGTTGAGTAGCAGTCAGTCAGTTAAGAGACTTGGAAAAAAGTTCCCAGAGACTTAAAAAGGACTTTAAAAGAAGTTAACATTTAAAGAATTAGATGAACTACGATAAATACTCTTTACAAATATTTTGACAGTATATAACAATTTTACCAAGCCATGAAAGTTATTACAAATTTAATTTAAACACGTTATTTTGGGGTTATCTATATCTAAAGGTTACCTTATCTCAACTTTCCCATAAAGTGTTTTATTATTATGACAATCTGAACTGGCTGTGGCCCCATAAATTTTTCGCCCAAAAATCTCCTCCAAGTTCCAGCGACTACTCCAAAGCCATTAAGGTTTTAAAACAACTGAAACACACTCAAACTCGGGCAGACACGGGACAAGATGATTTAAAATGCGTTAACATATTTTCAGCCAGAAAATGGAGTACGGAGTATGGCGGGTCAGAGCCGCAGACGCACGCAGTTGGCCGGAATAATCATTAATCATTTCTTAACGTGGCCAGGGAGCTGCCACCTTCGCGGCAGGTCGGGTCATAGTAGACGCAGGCATGGTCATAAGGCATTAACTTGGAGAGAAGGAGACCGACGGCGGGTGGGCGATATTATCAAGTTGATTCCTCTGCTGGGGCAACCGCGACAAATTTGAAAAATGGCGCAAAGTTTTAATGCCACGCCCCCGCGAGTGGCCCCTTGCCCGCCTCGCATGACATACGAGCTGAAATAAATATTTTTTCCCCTGGCATGTTACAAATGTTTTGAGTCAGATGAAAAGTTCGCTTCATTGTGGGCAAATTTAAGAGCTCTTCGTGCTCCGGTCCCTGCTCTGAGCTCTGAGCTCCTTGGTCCTTGCCTCGGTCCCTGGCCGGGGAACTTTCCCTCGAAATTGTTATTTCAAATTTAAATAGCCCGGCCCAGGCTGTGCCATGCCTGCTGCTGAATTACTCGACAATTTTATGACTCCATGCATAAAATCCGTATGACGCTGCAAGTATATCCCCTACATCCTGCCTCTGCTCCAGACTTCATCAGCTGGCCGTCGTCTCTCGGGGGGAGCAGGACCAGCATCCCGACGACGAGGAGGAGCTGGAGCCGCAGGAGCAGGAGGAGCAGGAGGAGCAGGCGGAAGAGAGCCGAGTGCCAAGTGTCTGGCAAGTGTAAATCGGCTTTGTCGTCGCTTGTTGTGTGTACAATGTAAACACAAACTGAATAATACTCGCAAGTGAGAAAATCTGTTTTCCCATTTCCTCGCTGAGAAACTCTCAGCATCTCCAGTATAAGAGAAGTCGACGCCTGCGCAAATCAAAGAGAGTCCTTTGGAGCGAAGGCTTTGTTTACTGTAAGAGAATTACTGTAAAATCAGCCTGTGGTGGGCTCAGCTTTCATGGAGCATTTATTATTTTCAGCCAATTATGGATTAAATTACGAGCCAATAATTGGAGATAATGCAAAGGGAGTGAGGATGTACAAAATGTAGCCTTTGTTCGTACAGTTATAATAATTTAATAACAGTTCCTACTCAAGAAATCAAATAACAATAACAGGCAATAATTATTTCAGAAAGATTAAACTTATTTCAGATATTCAGTTGCTTTAGGCTTTATTTAAATGTTGTAAAATAATATTTAATAAATACTCCTAGATAAATATCCAAATTAACATTTAATATGACTCTTCCTTGTCTTCATATTTTTCCCTTTAATTAATATACCAAATATGATTTATCCCTCCATTTTTCAGCCACTCTTCCCCTTTGAGTTAACTAAAAGCTAACCAAGTATCTTAATGCTTTTCCCCTCTCACGTTCCCTAATGAGGCATCTCAAGTAATTTTCGCAACATTTTCCAAGGACAATCTGCTGCAATTTTCAAGATCTAAATTTCACTCGCCCTCGCTAAGATGAAACAAAAACTCGGGGGAGACGAAACTTTTTGGCCAAACATCAAATTCACGCCGATTTTTGTCATTAGAGCAACAGAAACTTTTGAGAGCTTGGCTCTCGAGGCCACCGTTTTTCCCCTGGCTCCCTGCACCCTACTCCTGCCCCGGTTCCACCACCGAAATTCCCCTTCCCTTTAGGCCAAAAGCAGACCAACTGTCACTTGGGCAAGGGGCCGCGTTTTTAATGGTCAAAAGTTTTATGTTTATTGTTTATGCGTTGAAGCAAAAATTTTCATGAACTTTTCATTGTTCCGGTTTGCTGGCAGAAAACTTTTAGCATACAATGCACTTTAATTTGGCCATCCCCTCCAGCCGCACCCAATAGATCCTGAGATCCTGGCGGGGAACCGCCGCCATGGAGACAATGGGAAGGCAAATGTTGCAGCAAAAGTTTATGCGCCAAGAACTTGGCCAAATGACAGTGACGGTGGCCTGAATGGGGGGCCAAATGGCGCGGGAGACAACCTTCAATGCCATTGACTGTCCGGGCGTTTCATTTGCGCGTAATATGGGCAGGCCAACTTTGCCTTATAGAAGGCACAGGGAAAAATATATATATTAGTCAATCCGTTTATTGGTGGTAAGACGATTTGAAACAGGCACTTTTACCGGGAAAGTCATGGCTTTTTAGTTAGTGTATCTTATCCTCCTTTGCTCCTTGAAGGAACATACTTTACAGGCTTAAAAAACTCTAAGAACTCTAAGTAACTATGCTAATTCTTATCAAACTTAATTTCTTTCGGTGTGGCAAATGCAAATGTATACTGGAAATGTAGTTTTTTTGGACCCTCCACTCCACTCCAGTCTGTGTTCAGTTAATTTTTTGCCTTTCAAGGAAAAAACAAAGAGCCATTCGCAGTTGCAGGCCCTCTTTTTGCTCCTCATCGTCATCTTGTTAACATTTATTCTCGCCTCTGCCTGCGGCTCTCCCAGGGCACCTGCCTTACGGACTTACAATGTAAAAGTTACTTCAACTTGTGTTCTCCGCTCGGCATTTTTTAGCCGGCAAAAGTTTGGCCACTTAAAGCAGTTTGTCAGTCCGTTCGGAGCGTTAACTTGGCCATTCTGTGGAGCTTGCATTCGGGATGCACACAGTTTACTTTCAAATTTTTCAATCATCGCATTATGCAATGCGGTCCCGCTTTCCAGAAACTTTTCCAAAGGCTCTCCAGAAGACATTTTGCATTTTGCTTGCAAATCCGAAGAATCGCAGGCGCAGCTGAAATCCGGCTCGGAGACATATGGCTTCCTAAGCGTATTTGGCAGGAGCATATAGTATGCCACTTGATGACATAATAAATTGCCCTGGCTCTACGATATGTGTTACGAATGAAGGCTTTCGCTTCGGAAACGGATTACTTGTTGGAGATGTGAAATATTTTTTGCCGCCCGGCGAGAGTGAAGTGTAAATATGCCCCAAAGAGCTGCCATCGCTTTCCTCCGAACGGTTTGCGTTTTGTTTTTTCGTTTTTTGCTGATGTCAGTCGCAGTTGGTGCAAAATGCCGCCCGCAGGCCGATCGGGAAGAGTGTGCAAACAATAAAGAAAGTATTTCCAAATAAAGTAAATACGTCGCCGAAATGGTTGAGCTGCAACTGAGACTCAAAACAAATCGAAATTCCTTGCAGTGGCACTGGGAAAAATAACTTTCCCTAGACTTTTCCTCAAAGTATTTATTAATTTATTTTAAATACTAATTTTCTTAGTTCCTTGAAAGTTTTTATTTGATATTTTAGAAAATTCTAGTCACAGGTTTATCCAGATCTTCATTTAAAATTTTTTTTTTTGAGTGCTCCTTTGGAAGCTTTTCAGGCACACTGAAGCTGGGGAAAAAGTGGCCACATTCTAGTCGAAAAATTGTGGACACATGGGACCTACCGACTGGAGGAGCAGGACGAGGTCGAAATTGTGACACAAAGTTATGACAATGATGAAATGGGAACGACGTCGACGCAGCCACCATCGCTGGCGGAGCCCCGTCCGTTGATGATGATGATGAGCCGCAGCGGCAGGCGAAGCAGAAGGAGCAACGTCCCCGAGTCCGGAGTCCGGAGTCCGGGAGTCCGCCATGGACACGGATGCCAGCTGCCGCCACCGGTGGGAGAGTAAGACATTTTGCGAACCCACTTTTCCGCAGGAATACAATTTCATTTGATGTGCATGTGTGTGCGATGAAATTTTCACCCATTTACATAAAGGAGATGTTGAGTGTGTGGCCAGGAGGCGAGAAGGATGAGAATGCAGTCAAATTACGGGCTCGTATGACTGAGGTAAATGCCCTAACCTGGCAGGACTCTCTAATGAGAGCCACAGCAGAGAGAAGAAGCACAGAGGTCACAGAGAGAGTCTTAAATGAGGTTACTTTTTTGGAGAAATCGTGTTAAGTTCATCAGAAGTCAGATTACTAGGACTGTTCCAGATTTTCAGCAGTCAAACTCGTCGTTGACATTTTCCGACTTTCACTAACTTGACTCGCAGTCAGCTTGGAATTTGCATGCCAAATGCTTAAGAACGATGCCAAGTCGTTCAGTCACATGTGACATTGCATGCCACATTCCGCAAAAAGTAAAAAAAGAAGGAAGCTATAAGAAGGCAAGGCAAAGGCAACAAAACTTTACGAGTACCAAATACACTTAAAAAGTAATAAAATATTTTATTACGACACACAAAACTACAGCACACATGGCAGCCCAAGGAAGTGCCCCGGAAATACGCAAACACTTGACTCTGGGAGCTCAAAAACTCGTTTAAATAATCCCGAGTTCAGCGAGAAATTAAATATTCATTAGCCGTTCAGCACGCCTTCTCCCCGTTCGATGTCACGGATTTTGATTAAGCATCTAATGCCGCATCTATAATGCCCCATCGGGACACGAGCCACTAATCAATAATGCGCTCCTTCTTGCGCCACGAAGCTAATCCTGGCAGAGTCTGCCAGTTAACCGCAGTGCCAATGGCAGTCCCAATCCCAGTCCCAATCCCTTCGCTCCGCTCCGCTCTACTCCGGCTCTGTTTGCTCGGTGCGTGTCATCCGGAGTGGCAATCGAGGCAAGGACCTGCAGGATCCCCACTCGTCGCGCTGTCGCTGACGCAGTTCATCAATCAAATCACTGGCTGTTAGTCAAGCAGTCATGTGATTTGATTGATTCGCGCTAAAAATCTCTAGTCAAACAAACGCCAGTCCCACACTTGCTGGCTGGCATTAATAATGCGGCTCGAAATGAGGAGCATCAGACGGAGCGACGAGGGTGTCCTGGGAAAGGGGTAGCGGTGGCAGTAGATGCTGGCGGCGATGTTGCAACCACAGCAGCTGCCACTCGCCTTGATTTCGCAATGCATTTTGCCTTCTAGCAGGAGTAGTGTGATATCTTTGCACTGGGAAAAAAAATGCCTAAAATAAAACTTAAGAAATGAATAAGAGAAAATAATAGAACAAAATGTTTTATATCTATTTAAAAGGAATAGTTAGTTAGTTACTTAGTTTTTTTACATCCCTTTCCTTCTCTTAAGTTCAAACTCCACTTTTTTTTCCCTGTGCTCCCGCCACACCGGAAACGGAAGCAGGACCAGAAATCGATAAGCCCGGTGACAGTTGCTTAAGCGGTGGAAAGCGACCCGGACAAGGCATTCATTTGTCACTTGCCTGGGTATAAATAATTTACACAAGACAACAAACGATTGCCCCCGGACATCTTGGCCAATTTTAGCAACTGCTCCCCGGCCGCCTGTTTAGGCATAAAAAATTGTTACGTCAATGAAATTGCCCAATTTTATGTTCAATCAATAAATGGAGCTGGAGAAGCCACCGCTCCGAGCCCCGGCCTTCGTACGTGTTGCCTGGCTCAATTTATTTGGTATTCATGCAACATTAACATGGATTTTTATTAGTATCATGTTTTTGAAAAGGGTTGCGACCTGGCCAACTAATAAAACTCCTGGCGAAATATATACGGACATGGCAACCCTTTGGATAAGCATTTCGGAGCCAGAGGGCTTAGCGCTGGCCGTGGAAAATTGTGTTATGCCTACGGTCTCGGATCGCAGCCAGCCAGACAGGTGATGGAAAATGGCTCCGGTTGCCCTTTGGCAGCCTGAGAGTACGTGACTCCCGTCGGCTGGCATTTGCCTTTTCGGTTGGAGTGGTGTCCTATCCCTTTCCAGCCTTGAGTCGTTTTCGGGGCAAACGGGAATCAATACCTGCTTTGATTGACACTTTGAATTTAAAGCATTGAATTAGTCCGGTTAGCGCAGCCAGCCGGCAGCGCTTTCGGTGGGAGCCAGCAGGTGTGGCCAGGTGGGGACTCTTAAGCGGATTCCTTTCGTCTGAGTGGAGTCGGAGCAGCTTCTGTATCCGTCTTACATTAATTTATTAAGGAACTACAAGTTGGGAAAAGATGAAAGGTGAGGAAGATACAGTGAACGAAAATATAGGAAGTTGTGTTTTGTATTAAATATATAGATAGCAAATTTAGATATTGTTGTATCTTAAAGTCTTACTGTAATGTTTACCCTTCAAGGGCTTGAAAACTCTTAAAGACAATCCTAACTTTTCCTATATTCTATATTTACTGTGCCTGTAAGTAGGCAACGCGTTAAGAGCCACGAGCTGCCGCAGCAACCAACAAGTGTCTGAAGTTTCCCCCACAGTTTTCTCCTCCCCAGTGCCACACGGCCTGGGCCAGTTTGACTGCCATTAGCCTGGCAATGCCGACGACCCTTGCCCAGCGCAGAATGTCTCACGTTTCAGCCACTTTTCGACCATAATTACAGCCAAGAGCAATTTGAAAAACACTTGATGCTGGCAATTAAAAAGTTGAACAACATTTTTCTCCAGCTAACGGGTCCACCTCACTTAGCTGCTGCCCGGGGCTGCAAGTGTAATTAATTAGTTTTCAATTTCACTCTGCTAAATATGCATAATTTATGGCCCGGTGAAAGGACGGGGCGGGGGGCGCTCGAAGGAGTCGGTAGCCGGTGGAGGCGGACCGGAGGGCAGCGTCAGCGGCTGCGTCATGGTCATAATAAAATCTACTGGCCATTACTTGTGCTTTCCTTTCGAGTGGCAACTCTCCGGTTCGTACTCGGTTTTTTCGCTGCCATCTTCGTCTTTCTTTCACTCCTTTCACTGGCGGGGCAATTTGTGTGCACCAATTACTTTGTTTGTTTGCCCGTTCGCCGTGCGACAATTGCAAAGGACAACTGCGACTGCAGCGCACTCCACTCCGCTGCGTTTCCTCTATTTCCGTTGCAAACATTTCCGTTTCGCATTGCTGCAAATTTATTGTTTCCTTGCGGGCTGCGGGCTGCGTGTGTGTGCGGCCGTGTGTCTCGTTGTCCTTTTGCGCGTCTCCTTTTTGCGAGAAGGACCCGTTTGGTGCGCTGCTTGAGCCTGCCACCTTCTAGTCGGAGACGACACGGGCTCGATCAAACAGCAAAATGGCGGCAAGGCGGAAGTACCGTCCCCACCTACCATATTCCCCGCCACGCACAAACGTTGTTGTGCGTTTCCGGCCGGAAATACGCATTTAGTTGCATGTGAAATTGTTACATTTTTGTCAACAGGCAAATTTATATTTATTTCTACGCGTTTCTTATTCCATTCTTGGCTGTGAAAAATTGAAATGTCGTTTCTAATAAATCATTTTGCCCCAACTGAGAGGAGAGCGACTTGTTTGTTTCGCCTGCCGCCGCCGTCGCCAACTGTTTGTGCTTATTTCCGTTTCCGCTGGCCCAACGACCCGGCTCCATTTTTATTCGCCGCTCCCCGGCCCAAGTCGGAGGGGGGAGTGGCGTCCGGGTCCGGGTCTGGCCTTACCTGGCCGGATATTTTCAGCGCCGTCATTGCAGCTGACATAATTAATTACCTGCTCGCGCGAGCTTTTCCCAGCGGCTGCGTGTGCCTCACCCGAGGCGAAGGCGACGGTAGCACTGAGAAACAGGAAGCGGCCTGTCCTCGTCCCCAGATTTGCTGACAGGTGGCGGCAGAGGAAGCGCCCAAGGAGACTGGAAGCAACAGCTCTGCCGCAGCCAGGACTCGCAACCATTATAATTGGTTCGCTTTAATTATATGAATTAATGCGGGGCCAGTCAGTTATTGTGGCGGCTGTGTTTGCCTTTGGGTAATCCACAGAGAACCGGACAGAGCCCGCATCCAAATTGGGCGAAGAGAGATTTTCGTTTCCACTTGTCCCGGGTGCCCGTGTTGCCAGAAACTTCAAAAGAATGGCAGCTTTACGAAAATAAATTAAAGTGACAACAGGGGGAAAATTTCCCCTCCTTTATTATTCTTGAATTTAAAGTTTTTATACCTCAACAAAAGAAGGGCAGGAAAAATATGAAACTAATAATATTAAACTTTAAGAAGTCACATATTTTTTTAAATATTTAAACTGTTAAAAACCCAACTGCCTGGGTAAATTCCTAAAATACAAGATGACCTCTCCCATAAAACCCAAGCGGTTTAAGAAAGTCTCCTTTTTGGCTTTTGTATCAAATTAGCATGCATGAATAATGGCGCACAAAACTTTCGTTTTATATGCATGACCAGGTGACCCCAAATAGAATACTAAATGAATTCATTTTGCCAGATGACAGATGACAGGCTGTCGAGTTAATAATCCTGCACCTGAAACCCGGACTCAGTTTAGCAGACATTTATCTCTCTCGTTGAGCTCAAATCTCAATCGACTGGGAAGACAGACGGCACTTTTATCGTAAATGCGGGGGAAGCTCCTTTCAATTAGGAGGCACCACCACGAAGGTGCTGCCACCAAGGCTGAATCGGCCATTATGCCAGAGCAATTCAATTAGAAGCCGCCGGCAGGAAGTAAGCCCACAGCCGGAGGGGGCGGGTGCTCCTCCTTCTCTCCTATGCGAGCAGATTCTGCAGCGGATCACGGCCAGGCAGCGCACATTTGACAGCATGAAATTGAGTGAGCTGCAGGTCGTCCTAGACACACAATGTCTCCCCATCATCTCCATGCCAATGCCCGCACCCAGTCTCATTTCGGGCCTCCCAATCGAACCGGGGATGAACTATCTAGAGCACGATATATGTGGTGCTCGTACCTCGAGCACCTTGCACTCGCATGAGTTATCATTTCGGGCACATTGATTTATGCAGTCGGGAAAGCCGGGAAAGCAACCTGCATGCCTGCTGCTGAGATAAGAATTAATTGGCAAGTGCACTGTGCAAATAAATTGCATAGCC
This sequence comes from Drosophila greeni, assembly GCA_018874515.1. Classification (NCBI taxonomy): domain Eukaryota; kingdom Metazoa; phylum Arthropoda; class Insecta; order Diptera; family Drosophilidae; genus Drosophila; species Drosophila greeni. The sequence goes on along the minus strand of JAEIIM010063625.1, from coordinate 15,561 downwards.
GGGCGGTGGTGGTGCTGGTGGTGGTCTCGGCGTGGGTTTCGGATATGGAAACACACATAAAGCAGGTCCCCTGGATGGCTGCCGTTGCTGCTTTTAATGCAAATGTGACAAATGTTTTACGGCTGGCTGCGTATGCATTGACTCTGGGCAAACACCTGTAAATGGATTGAAGCCACAGCAGGTGGCCAGGAGCGGAGCAAGCAATTTGCAATTTAATTATTTATCATAAAAATAGAAACTATCGCACTGTGATGAAACCGCGTCTAAAGAGAGATCCCCAGGGGGTTTGACCGAGATTTTATTTAAATAAAATTGTAACTCGAAATGGGATTTAATTGGATCTGCAAACAAATCAATATATTATTTGGTTTAAATTACCGGAAATTTGCTGAGGTTATATTTTTCCTTTACAATTGCACCACTAGTCCGCTCCTGTTCCACAACGCCATATATTAGTTGCAACTGCAACTGCAACAGTACCTCCTTTTATGTTTGCATTCCGGGCAGCCGGCTTTAATCGCAGCTGGCCTTGGTGCCACATCCACACACAGGGCCAACAGCGATGCTGCACCTCGAATGGCATTTTTGCCCATATTTGGGATTTGCATTGCCACATTAACTCGCCAGACTCAGAGTGTGCGTGCCGTGTGTGTGGCTGGCTGTGTGTTCGGTTAAATTTTGCTGCAAAGAGCGAAGAGAACATAAATTGAAGGGCAGCTGAACAACATTTGCAGGCGATCAATATTATTGCGCCTGCGGTGGGGCAATCAACGAAATGGAGAGTCCCTTAACAATGATGCATAGAGCGGGGCAGGAGGCGGCGTCACGAGTCCCTAGTGAATCCCCGTCTGCATGGCCGGAGAGTGTGCTCAGTATATTGGCCCAAACGACGTGATGTGTTCCGGTAGTGCTGATAATTTGTCCTAATTCTGGTTGTGAGAAATGGGATATCTATTTCCAGAAAACTTACTTTACTGAACTATAAGCCTTCAAGGTACATTCTTTGGGACAAGTAATATAAGCTATTATTATATTCAAGAAAATATGAGACAATTTAAGATGTAGTTAAATAATTTAGGAGTTACGATGATGATAAATATACTTGAGCTTACTTTTTTCTTAAATATATAATACACCTCTCCTCTTCTAAAAAGTCCCCTTGCCATCCCAGCTCCTCAGCGACAAAGATGCTGGTTGCTTTATTGATTTCCCAGCTGATTGGGCTTCCTTAAACTATATTTATTACTTTCCTCAGGGGCTAGCGCTCCCTTTGCGACTGCAGTTAAAGCTATTGACCTAATGCTTACAGTTCAATGAGAAATCCTGAGGAGCTTCGCCGAGACATTATCAGCTGCTCTTCGTCTGGCAATCGGTTAATTACTTACGCCCTAATGCGAATCGCTGTCTGAGTCAGCAGGATGCTTTTTCTGAAGGCTCCTGCGGGCGCTCTCTCGGCCTCCGTCTTTGTGGAACGCAATAAATTAGAAGTCGCTTCCATTGATTTCTGCTGAGAGCAGCAAGTAAACATTTAATTAAATTGCGACCCACTCTCAATTTCCGCCCGGGCAAAGGCTAAACACTTTTATATATCAGTGGCAATTAAAATTACGTATACGTGATGTTGGCTGCCATCGTCCCTTGGGCATTGATTAATGGCTGGGCGAAAAAGAGAGAGCGCAGAAAAAAGCAGAAAGGAATATGCAAATTGAAGATTTATTAAAGCTCCACACCGGAGAGCTGGGACTGAGCGTCGGGATCCTGATCCCAGATGCTGGGCGTTAACAGTTGACAGTAATTTCCTGCATCTGGACGCGCTCAAAGCAAAATGCAATTTCCGATAGAGCGCCCCGTCTGCCGCTTTTTTTATGCGAAATGCCCAGCTGCATGTGTCATCATTCTTATGGCCAGGTACATACTGGTCCTAGGCAAGGTTTTATGGCGGCAAGAACAAAGGCTTATGACTGTAAACGAGTCCGAAGAGCACCTGCTCCAGTAAAAATAACGCCACATAAGGGAATGACAAAGTAAAAGGGCACATCAAAGCCGTCTGCGAAGGGCGGGTGGGAGTCGTCCTGCTGACCTCCGCCATGATGCTGCCAGACAGACAGCGGCTGACGGGAGTGGAGCAGGGAGCACAAGGGAGAGTAATGGCAAAGGATAATGCGTGGCTTTTGTGGAGTGTGAGGACTAAAAGGATTTACCCCATGAGCCGCAAACTAGAGCACATCATTTAATATGCTCAAATGAGCAATACTTGCCTTGAAAAGCACCTTCAGCCGATGATGGTGTATAATTTGCAATTTGCTAATCCCTTAAAGAGAATAGCGAAGGAGTAAAGGATTCATAGGGAAAATGTAAGCAGGGAGGTATCCTTTCAAAAAGCAATTAATATTATATTCACACAATTGTTTAATAATTTTAATAGTTTGTCGCTCTTTTGTTAAGAACTCAGGCTATAAAATACCTTTGCAAATGTCAGACAAGTACCCTCTACCACTTATTTCGTCTTCTTGCCTTCAAATTGTTTTCGCTATCAAGATGTCCCCTTATCTCCGTCGGGCAAAGAAACACCCACAATCGAAATAAATAGATACTTTTTACTTTATTTACAGAGATAGAACTAAAGTGAGTGAGTCAATGGCGCAGCAGGTTTACCCCATAAATTAAACAAGATTCGAGATGATACTAGGGGAAAACACACCAGGTGCAGCTGCATCCAATGACGATGATTATTGGCTGTCTTTATCATACACGGAAGCCCTATCCACCGGCAATCAGTAGTACGCTTCGCATTCCATCTGGCGGCGCCACAGCGACCAATCCGCACAGCCCACCGCCTCCTCGGTGGCCAGGAACCCTTTGCCGGCGGCGCACGTGAGGAGCAGAGGTGTGGCCGATGGCCCCGGGCAGAGGTAGAACTGATTGGGATCCGCGGAGGCCCAGGGCGACAGCAGGTGTTCGCCGCTGTCACAGCCACCTGACGACGACCCGACAGCCGGCTGCTCCTCCGGGGCAGGGGCAGGCAGGCAGGCCGGCCACTCGGCAAAGGGCAGGCAGCCGACGTGGCCGAGACCGCTGAAAAATCCCCGGCCCGCCGGACATCGGAGCTGCAGCGGTTGGCCAGCATCGGAGCACACGTAGAATATGTTGGGGTCCGGATCTCCCCACATGTCCGTGGCGTGTCTGCATGTTGCAGTCGTGGTTGTGTCGGGGCCGGAGGAGGCGGCTGCGGATGCGGAGGCTGAGACCTCTCCCTGCAGCAGCCACAGCAGCAGGAGAGGAATATTCCATTTATTTTTCATAAATAATTTCATCACGAACGGCTGGCAGGGCATTTATTTGTGGCTCGCTCCCTCACAGTCCGCTTCTCCTTATTGCAATTTGCTAGTAAACACTGTTATTCCTGCGCTGTTTCGGGTTACGGGTTTCATCATTTGGCCATAAGCTGTGCTCGTTAATAAATTTATTTGCTCCCTCCTCGTGCTCCGGCGGCGAACTGAAAAACTCGACTCGACTGATTGATGTCGTCGCCGGCATTGTCTTTCGTTTTTATACTCATGCTCATTGCACGACTTTCCATGTTCTCCCTGCAACGCTATCGGTGCTATTTTTACAGTCATTTTTCATCGGGTTTTTCGGGCATTTACGAGTATATTTTGGACCAAAGTGACGGCATCAGCGGCACAAGCTCGCTGATTAGATAACCAGTCCAGTTTAAAGTTTCCTCAGCTCAGGGGTGATAAGTTGGTTAGGTTCCGAAATGAATAGCACCGAAGATCTCTATCTGCGGCTGGCCAAAAACTTCCCGTCGTTTGATTGGTCGAAAATCGCGTTATTTGTAAGGACAATCTCTTGGGTTCGAAGAAATGTTCCTATCATCATTAGATAAGGTATTGACATTTGTATATTAAAACATTAAGGCAGTCCTTTATCCTTATACAACATATATACATTTTGAAATAGTAGTCATTATTTTATATCAAGCAAAAATGCAATTCATTTGATGGTTTCATTGGTGTCCAAATGATTCACTGCGCATGAAATCACAGCCCTGTGAATTTTGACTACCGAACAGCATACGTAACAGACACTCTGACAAGTTCCTATCTAAGCGATAGCACAGACATTAATTGCCTTTCAAATGAAGCCAAATTGGAAATTATTGCTGCAGAAATCAGTCGAAAATTTAATTACGCTCTTCTGCCAGCCAGCCCAGATAATGGGGCAATGTTTTCGGGTTCGTCGCTCAGATGCAGGCCCAGCTGCTGTCAGAAGTTCTAATTGATTTGGCTTAGAGCGCCCGAAAGGAGCTCAGCTGGCGGCAGGAAAGAAGTCACTTTGCGGCCGAGACCTTCAGGATAACCTCCATAACCTGCAAAAAAGTTGGACCGGCGACGGGCGACGGGCTCCCGTCTGGCAGTTTTGCCGCCAAGTCACGTTGTCAATTCAACTTCGCTTTCTCTACCCACTTTTTGCACTCTATTTACGCGAGCACCAAGTTTAAATAGGCAAACTTCGCGAAGCTCCGGAAAAGTTGACAATATAATCGACATAAATTCCAATAGGCTTGCTATCGATGGGAATTCAATTAAAACTTTCCGGGGAATATACGCAGACGTGAGCGCAGCAGGTGATACTAAGGCCCGAATGTTTAGCACTCTAAGAGTAATTTATACTCCGGTTCCTGGAAGACGCTCATCACTTAGCCAGCCACTTCAGACCCGCGATACCTGGGCATTCGAAATTGGCCAAGAATTCGCCATTATCTCCATTCATAACATTAAAAACACCAGATAAGCGAATGAGCAACACCAGAAGCCAAAACCTGGCCTCGAACTACGTTCATCATCCGAGGTGTCAATGATATGGTGTCGCTCTCGAGAGGGTCGATAAGTCTCCCGATGGGATAGAATGTTATAAAAGCCCCAGCACTGGCCTCAACATCGTTTAGTTTGACTTAAATCTTTGAATCGAAAGGAAGTAACAAAAGGATACATCATGCTGAAAGGTAATTAGAATGGAAGTGAATAATCAATGAAAGAGATTAAATAAACGTACAACGCGAAAGATACTTCGTCTTAGGCTACAAATAATAACGTGATAATCACTTAATAATCACTTAATATAAATTAATAAATTCCCAACAGTCCTCGTGATCTTCTCCGGCCTCCTGGTCCTGGCCCTCTCCGCCTCCTTGGGCACCGCCGGAAGCGATGTCAGCACCGTGTGCCAGTCCGAGGACGAGTTGTGGGGCGGCGAGGACATTCGCAAGTTCTACTTCTGCCTGGACGGCGAGGTGATCTCCGCCGAGTGCGACGAGGACTACTACTTTGTGAACAACGCCACCGTCTCCGGCTGCCTGCCCGCCGCCCTGATGAACCCCTCCTGCGTGAACTCGGTGGCCGAGGTGCCCACCTGCACCGACGGCACCCAGTTCCAGCCGCAGCCGAGCAGCAACCTGACCAACTTCTACCTCTGCACCAGCGAGGGCGTCAAGGAGCTGCCCTGCGAGAGCGGCAAGGCCTTCGTGGATGCCGGCGGATACCTCGGCTGCTTCCAGTGGACCCAGTGGCGCTCGTTGCGCAACTGCAGCGACGGCTGATTAATTATAGTGCTCCAGCGACCACTTATCGCGATTAAAAGTGTCCGAATTGAAATGTTATTAACTTAAAATTGATTGGAAAATAATTGATATATGAGCGGCGGTCGAGTAGGCAGCTGATATGATAAGGTATGACACGCATTGGGGCCTCATTTCCTGGATGGGCAGGGAAAATCAACAAAAATCGATTGGCCATAAATCTTGGCCAAATACAAAATTACTCGACAGCCGCAAAATCATTTCCCAAGAAAATTCCCCAGCAATCCCAATCAATGCACTTTGTCTCGGGTTCGTGCGTGTTGGTGATTGCCACGGCAAATGGAAGGATTGCCACTGAGGGTTCGTCCTTTGCGCAACACCGCAAAACAATTGTCGCCGCAAACTTTTGCGCAAAACAAACAACGACAGGCGAGGGGGACAAATTACAGGGCCAAGGACCAACTGCAGGACATGCTCCTGGTTTTGCTGAACACATGTTTCGTCTGCCATCGCCGGCGAGTGCTTTCGAGGTCTTTGGACCCTGAGTTTCTGCATCGAACACTCTGAAAAGTTGGGAGTAGTATTAGGGATTATTTCAATGGATTATTTCAGGCCAAGCATTATGATCTTGGTTATTTGTTAGGAACACTAAAGCTTATTAACTTTACTGCACTACTGAACTTAGCTTAAACCTACTTAAAGAGAGTATTTTTCCAAGTGCATGGTGTGCGTCAGGACTAAAAATGAGTTTAAAGTTCGATGCTGGTCGGGCATTAATCTTGCTGCTGGTGTGTGTCGAGCGCAACATGAAACCAGAAGTTGCCAATGATTGCATCAGCGGATACCCAAAGGGACTCACGTGGAGGAAATCTCTGCTGGCTGGTGGAGAGGAGATCAAGTGGGTCTTAGAGTGATCCATCCCGTGCTCCTCCTTCTTGTTTTTTGTGGGTGCACTCGGAGCCCGCCCAGCTCCCAGCGCTCTCTTTGATCACTCGCAGACCCATCCGGCTAGGTAATAAATGTCTGAGTGGTGGCCAGGCAGCGAGGGCAAAGTGTCAGTGACACGGAACTGCAGTTGCTCCCTGTGCTCCACTGCCTCACTGCCACCCCAAATGAGTTAGTCAGGAAATTGCATTATTTGTCTTTGGCCATTGCGGGCAAAAACCGTGTGTGCATAGTATGTGTGGCGGTGCTTGTGCCCGGACAATGCTCTGTGTGTGTGTGTGGCATCACCTCCCATGGGGCACGGTACTAACTAGTGTGGTCGCCACCCCTGCTGAACCCACCACATTTCCAGCCCCATTCTCCTGCCACTGCTCGTTTTGCTGCCTCGCCAGCCACTTTAAATGGCGTGGCTATCTCCGGGCCTCGCCCGTCACACATGCGAGTTTTCAAACGCTCCAAAGTCACAGCAATCTTTCTGCTCCATTTCCGCCCACTCCTGCAGCTGTTGCCGCAGCTCCTGTCGGTCCTGCCGGTCCTGCTGCTGCTCCTTTTCCAGCTCCTGTATGCCTCTGTTGTTGCATTTTAATTGCATGGATGCCTGGGCCGTTCGGGCCATTAATCCTGCACAAGTTTTGTGCAAAAATTGCGAAAGGGGATTTTTAAAGTCACAACTGTCGTATGTTATCAGCACACCCGGGGAGATTCGCTCTCAGAGTAGAGTGTGTGCACTGCAAGGAAAGCCTTGAAAATGTCCTGAAAATTTGCAATACAAATTTTAACATAATAAAGAACCAGAAAACATTAAAATATTTTATTGTTGCATTTTGGAGCTACACTAATGTCATTCAAATAAAGTTTTCCTCTGCCCCCTGAGACCGTGTGGAGTGTGAAAATGCTCAGTGGACCGGCTGAGTTCTCGAGAACTCGCTGAAAACTTGGGCCCGGTAGTTAAGAGTTGGACTTGGCCGGACCGAGTGCCGCAGCGGTGCTTGGATTTAATTGAGTTTACAATTGTTTTGTGGCCTGCGCTCGACTCCTAAAGTTTCGCCAGGGGGCTGAAGTGCTGGCGACTCTGTTCTGACCTCTGACCCCTGGCCGAAGTGTTGCTGCTTTAATTAAGTTTTTGAAGCTAATAATACAGCTGACCACAGGGCGCATACGCAACGTGCTTGCAGTTTTCTCCGGTTCTTATTATTTTCCTTCGATTCAATGGCACAGGGCACACTTCCCGTGGCATGGGCATAATTGGCATTTTTAGACCTCCACCATCGAGTGGTGACAGTCGGCGTAGTCCTGCTCCTCCTCTTCTTTTTAGCCCCCCTTCCTGCTGCGGCTTCCGTTGAATGATTTTTCAGTGCGCGCATTTTCGCGCTTGAATTGTTTGCGTTGCGCGGACCAGAGCGGGGCGAGGGACAGCGAGGGGCTCGGAAAAGTTGGCTTAAACTTTTCCACTTGAATGGCAGCGGAAGGTTTTATGCGCCTCAGTTCCAGTGGCAGTGCCAGTTCCAGTTCCAGCCCCCTGCCAGTGGGGCGACTCTTGTGCCCTATTGTGCTGCAGCGGCGCATGAAAGTATGCAGCATAAAATTTGTGCTCTGCAACAAATAAATATTTGACCCCAGCGCCCAGCAGGGTGCCACGCATTCCTCTCTCCTTATACAGCCGGTAGTGCTGCCGATATATATACCTATATGTATATATAAATATATATTTCAAGAAAGCCCTTTGTATTATTTAGAAGTCTACAAATATTTACATATAAGATAAGTAGTTTATTTAAGCATAACAAGAAGAAATGAAATTATATTTCCGCCATCTTGAGTTAGGTTTGCAATTGTTTGAAAGCTGGTGAGTTATATTTTAAATAATATATTTTCTTTATTGTTAAATGGATGTATCGTTTAATGTTTAAAATATCTGTACATCCTACTTTAGGACGTTTTTCATATGAAACAAACGCTTTCTCTTAATCATAAGTAATAATATTTAAGGACAATGCTCAATGATTTCTTATTATTAATTGCTGTTAATAACTTTTAACTTTTTCTTTAAAGCCTCTATTTTATATATTTAAATTATTCTTCTAAATGTTTTTTTTTTTGTTTTTATTGCTTTTCACCCACCTATTCCATTTTCAAAATATGTTTTTTCGGCAACACTGTTGTGAGTCGTTACACCCCTCCTGCATAGTAGTTCACGGCGCCGTTGAATTTATATTTGCACTTAACAACCAAGCAAGCAACAAGGAGAGGAGCAGGACCAAGAGCAAGAGGAGGAGCAGGAGCGGAGCAAGGACCAGAAGCAGGGCCAGGAACAGGAACAACAACAAGGACAACGACAACGATGGCAACGGCAACGGCAACAATGCAACCGCAGCCCACCAAGGCACCACTTTCGAGAGGGAAAAGTTTGTTTGGCTTATTTTTCGGTTACAAATCAAATCCAAAATCGCATTAAAATTGCATGCAGCGGAAAAATTGTGCACCCAACCCGGCTAAGGGGTTGTGAAAGGAGCCGCAAATAACCGCGTAACCAGTAACCAGAAGCCGTGCCACAATAAGGACGACAACGAGTGCAGCGGGATCAGGAGGCGAGGAGCGTGCGGCTGAAGTGCCTATTGCCGTTGTTGTTGTTGCTCAAGACATTTGCTGCGGTGCTTGATTGTTGCCGTTGCCATTGCAATTGAATTTTTGCGAGACGAAATCACTTCAACGCCTTCGATTTCAATTTCCGCCACATTTCAAATTTGTATTCAGTTATTGCATTTTGCCCGATTCTGCATTCGTAATCGCTGCCTTGCTGGTTTTTTGCTATTTTTTGGGGGCTTCCTCTCGTCCCAGTTTGATTTGGATTCACTGAGGAAAGTTGCTCTTTAGATATTGATCGCGAAATTGGTTTCGCGCAGATCGTAATGGGTGAAAAGTAAACAAGCCAAGAGCTTTCTTTCCCTTTGAATTTGTTTGCCTTTATAAGATTCCGCTAAAACTAAATTATGAAATTAAAATAAATTCATTCTGCTAAAAATATTTATCTAAAATTAAATTAAAGTAATAACTATCTCAAAGATCACATTCAAGAGCCAAATGAAATACAGACTCCTCTTCGCTTGTACGCCTTCGGTCCTTTGGCATTCAATTTGTAATTACTCAGTTTTGTCATCTGCTCCTTCCTATTGTCTTCTTTTGGCTTTCCTTTTCAGATTGCTCTCCTTCGCCTCGCTTTGATGCACCCTTGCTTTCTCCTGCCGTGTGATTCGATTGCTTTGCGATTGGACACGCACCTACATAGAGGTCCTTTCTCGGCTTTCTTCTCCCCATTTTCTGTATGCGGCTTTCACCGCATCTGGTTACGTAAGGGAGTGAAGAGTGAGGAGTCCTTTTGGTGCGGCAACGGTAGCCCGTTACAACATGGTCATGCCGGCCGCAGGTTAACCCATTAACGAACAATAGCCCACAGAGCAATCAGTGACTTTTGGCAGGAAAGTAAATGAAAAGACTTCGGCTTGTTTCATAAAAAAAAATTATAAATATTAGTAGATTCTTAGCCAAGAAAACTATAAATCTATTCAAAGAGACATTTATTTTTGTGAAAGAGCAATAGGAAAACTGCATAATGTTATTTTAAGAGTCTCATAAATATATATCTCCTAGTATCTATCGTTTTCAGAACTCTAAACAGTATCCAACAAATTGTTACGTGTTCGTGTGTGTGGCTCGAGGGTGGCATCTAATGGGTTAAACAAGTCGCAGGCCCAACCACAACCTGATCTAGGACTTTCGAGCCTGCCTCCCGTTACGGCGGCTTTCCTGCAGTTGTTGCTGATGTTGCTGCTGCTGCTGTTGATGTTGCCGTTGCCGTTGCCGTGGCTGGTCCTGGTCCTGCTGCCGTTCCTGTCCCCGGTCCCCGGTCCCATTTCTGTTGTTTGCTGTCACTCGAGGAGGACGAGGCTGTCTGGCTGGCTGACTGGGAGGCGGGTCCTGGCTGGAGCTGGCGTTGTAATGGTGAGGCATCAATATCTCATTTGTATAACATATCGCAGTCAATATGAGACACGTGTATAAGTATCTAGTTTACTTTGGCAGTGTGTGGGGACGACGGTGGTTTCGTGTGTGTGGCATAGGGGTGCCGCTGTGGATGAGGGTGTAGGGTGTGGCGTCCGTTGCATGTCATTGTAATGGTATCATGCTGTAACAGATTTCTGTTTACCTTGATTTACATATGCACAAGGGGGTGACAGGGGGCGACAGTGGGTGCAGGGGGGAACCCGGCCGCAACAGAGCAAACAAACGAGGGGCTGCGCTGCTCACTCCAACGCCGTGGCCCGTAAATAGAAAAGAAAACACTTAAGCATGCACTTAGTCTTTGCGCCTTTCACTTCGTGTCGATGGCGATGGCGATGTCGCTCCGGATCGGAATATACTATATATATATATGGTATATCCGTAAGTACATGGGTGTGAATAAGCACATGTGTGCGGCGTCGTCTGCGTTGTCAGTGTTGTGTGCTACCAACTGCGATTTATGCAAATTTGTTTGGCTGCTGAGCCAAGCCCGACTGCTGTCGACTTTTTGTTAACAGTTTCTCCTGCTGCCCCTTGTCGTCTTCCTGCCTCTAAGCAAATAAAGTTATTTGCATGCTCAAGTAAATCGATTTGTGTATATCAAATTGTGGGGTGGAAGACGAGCTTCAAGCCCACGAAAAAAGGACACACACTTAAAGCGGAAAGCCAAACAAAAATAAAAACAAAGATTACAGCCTTGTGACAGCTGCACCAGGGTATCGAAAAAAGGAAAAAGAAACTAATTCTGGTTGAAAATGGACCATTAAATACCTGGCATTAATTCGACGTTTGCAAAATATATTGTATACAGTGAGAGACATTTATTTCTGGCTTCTTAAACTAAAGTCTTAATTAAAAAACTCTCCAAATTAACATTTATTTATTTTAAATTTGTATTAAAAGACATACATACAACTTTTTAAAAAAACATAACTATATTAAATATCTAGTCAATCTAAGTTGAAACGGCTTCCTTAAATAATTGTTTAAATTAACTTAATTGAAAAATCTAAACAAAATATTTGTTTCGTGTCAAATTCCCATATTTTATGGCAGAATTTTATATATGATTACCCTAGTATAAAAAGATTTATTCATCAAATCTAGCAAAACAAATTGACAGAGAATGTGTCTCTGGAAAACAAACCAGATTGCTTATTTATTTCGCGACAAATCAATGTTTTTCCTACGAATGTGTGGCATAAAAATGTGTGTTCTAAATAGATGCAATGCGCACACTCTCGCTTTAAAATTTAATAATAATTAAGGCTAGGATTTTCCCCACTTTAATGGCGCTTGATTCCAAATTAAATTGGGGCACACAACAAATTTTCGGCAATTACATTAGCGAGCGGAATAATACCCGGACCGCCGCAAAGCGGGCTACACATTTTGTTTGTCCATTTGAGAGCTTTCCGCTGCAGCTAATTAAAAATTATTAAAACTAGCAAGCGAAGTTAAGTCCTTGGGGCTCAGCGCGGACCATGGACCATGGGAAATTGCCGTCATGTCAATTTACCAAATTGCGCAAACAAACAGAGGCGAAAAAAGGGGGGCAGGGCCGCGTCCCACGCCTCCGCCCCCGCCCACGCACATTTCGTAATTGTTGCACGTATGGCGTCAAATCCTCGCGACCATCAACAGCCGGCACATCAGCCTCCCTCCCCCCCGGAAAGCGGCTTATGTCCTTGCCCCAGCCTCCCGGAGCCCGAAGCCCACCAGCGCGCATAAATTAACCGGCACTCAGCCGGGGAAAAATCGGAAAGCGCTTTTTAATTATATTTTCGACAATTTGTTTCAATACATGCGTGCTCTGTGTTTTATTTGCTCGGCTTTGTGGGCGGTTCCTGCGGTTCAGTCCACTGCCAGTCCTTCCACTTCACGCACCGCCGCTCCCGGTCGTAGAACAGTTCGTTGGCAGGACAACGGAGCAACCGGGCAGGCTGATCCTGATTTTCGCCGCAGTGCCAGTAGGCGGTGGGGTCCCAGAAGTGCCGGTAGCTCTGCTGCAGCTCCTCCGGACTGTGACAGCCCGGCTCACCGTTGTAGTCCCGTCCAGACATGGCTGCAGAGGAGATATTTGCAGGTTATTAAGGCAAGAAAGGATATTTTTTAAGATCATATTTTGGCATGGAATAGTATTTTATCAAATTCAAATTCAATCCAAATTCCTTGAATATTTTTTAATTACAGATCCAGATTAGTTAAGAACTCTAAGTGAAGCATATAAATGACCCGAAGTCAAATTGCATTCTCAAAAAATATATTGACTGAGACATTGCAACTACTTATCTCACGAACAGTACACAGTGGCCGAGACAACTATTTGCATTTGTTATTTAAGCATTACACTCTGAGTTGCAGCAAAAATATTTGTGTGCTAAAAAATTCCATTAGATAACTTATCTTGGCTGAGAGATTACATGGCATAGCAACCGGCAAGATGAGAATTATACAAATAAAACCACTAAATTTTGCTTCTTTAATCTTCATTTATTTCAGGACCTGTTCAAGTAGTGGCTTCCATTCTTAGACAGCAGCCAGGGGCTCGCTGGGGGGCTGGACGGTGGGTGACCAGTACCACTGGGACCACGGGACACAGCTCTTGAGTGCATCCAACCAGGCCTGGGCGATGGGGCACGGGGTGAGGGCGGCCGGAACTCCCAGGGTTGCGCAGGTCCAGTAGGAGTTCTTCAGGTAGAAGTGGGCATAGTTCTGTACCGCAAGTTCCTCTTCCGTTTGGCAGCCGGGCTGGCCCGTGGGCTTGCCCACAGCAGCTCCACTGCCCAGGGAGGCGCAGCCGAGCAGGAGAAGGACAGCGAATAGAGGAAGGAACTTCATGGTGAACGGAGGTGGGCTTTCGATAGACTGACCTATGCTAATCCAAGACCCGCTTTTTATACACTCTCCGGACTGGCCATCGCAATCTTATCGAGCGGAACTGAGGTGTGATGCTGCGGTCGCGATAAGCTCATCTGGAATATCGCCCCACCCCTGCATGCCATTTCGCCGGCAGTTTATGGCGCTGTTTGTTTGCCCCGATTGTTGTTTCTTCCGCTCGAGCCAGGTCCAGGTGGGCCCACATCCCACATCCCAGCTCCCACAATCCGCCAGCCGCCTGCTTGCATATTCATGACATCAACGGCAGCTGTAAATTATTTCCAGAGATAGCCGGGCAGGCCGCAAACAAGCGGAGGAGCCACCACGATGTTGCCTTGGCCACTGCCACTGCTAGTGCCTCTGCCTCTTGCTAATTAATTCAAAACACTGCCTCAAAGGCATTTTTGGGGCTGGGCCAAACAAATTTCACCTGGCCCGGCTCTGCGGACGAGAGACCTTAAGCCATATTAGGTCCTTGTCCCGGCGCACTTGAGTAATTGCCGCACTGCACTGCGCTGCAGTCGGAGTCGGGCCTCCCTCCGAAGTTGGCTCCTTTGTTGCTCAGTTTTGCGGATTGGGCTTTTGTTAGTTTTGGGCCATAAATTAAATCGGGTTATTAATGTCTGCCATTAAATGAAGCTACCGTGGCTGGCTGGAAAATCCCTCTCGTCGTGTGCCGCCGCCAGTGATTTATGCTAATTCGTGCGGCATTTGTAGCATTTCCTGAGTATTTTGAGATTTTCAAAGACAAGGCCATTATTTTGCTCGCACGCAGGTAGAGATTTGGGCTCTGTTTTAAAGTTCAGACCCAATTACTGAAAATCACGGCTGTTGTATATTAATTTGTCCACTGTGAGAACACTTGGAATATATTTCTAGCCTGATAATGCCATATAAGGAGCCTTTGTTTGGACTTAATATAATGTTAACACATATTCACCAGGGGGATTTGTAATATTTCCTCAAATTGATATCTGTTTTTGGTCTCAAAAAACATCATTACCAATGTGAAGGTCTTGATTGACTCAAACACACAACCATTCGGTCTTCAATTTAAAGTTGCCTTCAAATAACACGGAATTACGGGATATATATGGATCAATTTTTTCACTGACACTTCATTTTAAACATACTTGCACGAAAATAAACCGAATGGCGGTGGAAAACAAAGAGAACGGAGGGCCTTCAATGCAATTAAATATATTGCGTATACGTCACGTATGCTAAAATTTTATTTCACAATTTTTACCCGAACTCTGCTCCTCTGCTCCTCTCGCCTCTCTGCCTGCGCTCCCGTGCGATGATGGCGGAAAATTCTTTTACATGCAAATATTTTGCTGGGGCTCACACGCACAGACACAACGCCAAAAGCGGGAAATAAAATTTCGATTGAAACGTATTTTTTCGCCGCTTATTGATGTGCTCGGCGGGCTGACAAAGCGTTTGACTGACAACTGTGAAATGAAATAAAATGCTCGCGCAGAATGCACGGGCGAGCGCGTCGAAAATAGTGCAACTTATTGCACTCGAGAGCGGGAAGAGTCCGCCGACCGTTGAGCACCCAGGACACCAGCCCCTCGGAGCGGTATTGATTTATGACAAATGCTTTGGCGGCAACCGAAACACAATTGCCGCCCCTTCGTTACGGGGGGCGTGGCCCTTCAGTCAGAAGCCGCAACACGTTAACAATTGCAGCTGTAATTGCAACTGGCTATCGGCAGATCATCACACGGCTGCCATAAAAACGCACAAGCCGCACTGAGAGAAAAACCCTGAGTACTGCCGCGAATCATAAATAAATATGAGTCACACCGGATTTGCCAGCTGAGATATCCCACCTATCTCTCTCGCGGACCGTTCTCTTGACATTGCCCAGATAAGTGCCTCTTGGAAGGTATGCTACCTCTCATATATGTTTTTGCACTCAGCTAAGGCAAACACACTATTGACACATTGGATGTTCTTCATGTAATTACCTGAATTTATGGCACTGCCAGACAGAAAATGCAAAAGTGAACTAATTTTAGTTTCTTTGCGAAATGAGGTAACATGTGCACAAAACATTACAATATATAAGTATTTTTTAATTGTTTAAA
>JAEIIM010063606.1:0-12549 GCA_018874515.1 Drosophila greeni | reverse complement strand
CTCAGTGCAACGAACAGCAGCCATGTGTATTAGTGCGGGTGGTGCAAAAATTATCTTCAACACCTTCGAACTTTAAAATTAAATGAGGATTAGCGCCGACAACGCAAAGCTCCCATTTCTGCTCCGTGCTGGGACCTGCCTCTGGCCTCTAGTCTCCTGCCTCCTGCCTCCTGTTCTTGCCTCCTGTTCCTGCCTCCTGCCTTCGTCCTTGCCCCATGCGTGTCTGCGTTTGCCCTTCTTGCCGCCGCTGCTGCTTGCTGCTGCTGCTGCTGTTGCTTTTCATTAAGGCACTTGGGGATCTTTGCTGTCTGTGTCGCCGCTTTCTTCTCGGGCTCGGTTTTATGCCGCTCATTTGCATTTTTCAACTGCAGCTACCTGGCATTTTTCGGCCAGGTGAGTGCGTGTCAGATTTATGGTTGGAGCTGTAGCTCCTTAAAGCCAAACGAAAAAAATGGTGGAAAAAGACAACCCCTAGCGAGTTGTCCGGGGCAACCAGCGGCGGTAAAGAAACAAAAAGGCGAAACCAATTACCTGCATATCATTGCCACGCCCACCGCAAATTAACAATATTCCATTCCGTCCAGCCGCAAGTGCCAGGCACCGACAGGCAGCGCCAAAAACCTGACTTTATTGCGCCTGTCGATTGCGAATATTTTTGGTGTTTTTTTCGCCTGTGTTTATGTATTTCTTGCTTGTCTTTATTTTGTGTTTTTTTTTTTTTGGTGCTGCCTGGGCCACAAAACACTTTGCCAAATTGGCCAAGAAATCCAGGGGGTTATGGGTCTACAACTCGATTGGAAGTATACCTCTTAGAATCCTGACAAAAAAGGATTTTTATAAACAGAAAGAGGGAGTGTTTGATCAAGTTTTAGGAAGTACTTTTTATGAGGGGCTAGTAAGTTTATTCTTATATGGATTTTTAGTTGTTTAAGAACTAAGAACTTGTATCAGAACTAAGAACTAACCTAGACTCTTCTAGCTTTTCCAGCTTTAGAGCTTAGCTGACCTTTCGAGTCATGTCCTTGCTACCCTGCAAAGGCAAAGAATATAGAATCCAGACGACGACGTCGCGATTCTCCTTCCTTTCCGATTTTGGCAAAGCGATTACCAGGCAGGAAACAGCAACAGCAACAGCAGCAGGACGACCCTAGTTGCTCCATTAGCCAAATCATAGTTGCATCATACACACAGTAATGTGCTGCAGCTAGTTACTGCTGCATCATACACACAGTAAGTTGCTGCAGCTAGTTACTGCTGGCAATTTGATTTGTTTTCGCAGCTGTTGCTGAGCACCCAAGCTCCCTTCACTCAGCTGTGCTTTAATAATTAAATTAAAATATGTAAAAAAAAGGAAAAACGCGGAGAAGCCTGTCATGGCTTCCACATGCGGCATGGCATTTGATGCCGCAAGTTGAAGCCGCACAAGTTGCAGGATGATGGCCTTCAAACTCCACTCGGGTTTCGTCAGTGAAGGTCTTTAAAAGATATTTATAAATGCCTCAAGGCTTTCCTAGCTAATCATAATTTAAAATTATTTTTAAACAACATTTTAACTAAGAAATACAGCTTAGCTGAGCTTGAACCTGCCTCAAATTTCCTCTATAACTTTTTAAAGTTATATCTTTGATATTTAATTAATATAACCATAAACTGTGCTCCACTCTGCACCCTTTGGTATTGTTTTCTCCTCTGAATCATCCCGAATAACCATGCAAATGTTCCGCATGTTCAGGTGACCATGTCCAGGCAGGCAGTGTTTCCTCTTTCTTCCTTTCCGAATCCTTTGTCGCCGCTCCATCCTCCTCTACACTGGACTGGACACACAATAAACATGTTTCGCCCCTGCTCAGTCCGGAATGTCCCTGATGGATTCCATTCACCAGCCGGAGAGAACACAGGGTCCGAGTCCGAGTCAGATACAGTAGCAGAAACATTGGCCAACGCGACATCCGCTTCCTTTTCCGCCTTGCTGCTGCGATCCTTGATGGTCGGTCGTCGTCTAGCCCCAGTGTCCATGGGAATTCTTTGTATTTATATTGTATTTTTTTTGTGTATATATATTCTTCCTTTTTTCCTGTTGGTTTTTGGTGCCTTTTGAAGCCTTTTCACAGCCTCGGACAAAGGGAATGCCTGACAATGCCCGCTCCCTTGGCGGGGTGTCCTCCGACTGCAGTTGTGCAGCTTAACAAATTTCAATTAGCGCTTTGGCCCCCAATGGATCTTGGATCCAAGTCCAAGAAGGCACTTTCCTTGCCTTGCTGGAATTTTCCTTGCCTGGCAAGTGCTTAATTTTATTTGGGACACCCAAAGAAGAGGCTGAGAACTGGCCTTTAATGCACTCACTCGGCAGTGGCTCTTCCGCTCAAAGGCAGGGAACAAAAAACGTATTTACCTCAAATTAAACATTATTATGCCAGGGAAGGCGGCTGGTCATTTGAGGGCAGCCGCAGGGGGTTTTCCAGGGGGTAGCTTTTCGTTGCTGCAGGTGGATTGTGCTGGGTGGGTGGGTCCTTGGGTGGCTTGGAGGTCGCGCGCGCTCTCTGGTTGACCGCAGTAAATCACGCCGCTAAATGGCGACCGCTGGGTAGTCCTTGCTGCCCACCACTTCATCCTCCTCTTCCCCACTTTATCCTCCTCCCCCCCACTTCATCCTCCTCCCCCCAGCTGCTGAACTTCGCACTTGGGCATATGTGAACGCTTTGAAGCACGTCGTCCAGCCAGCAGCTTCTCTCTGCTGCTTTTTTTATGCCCATTACATGTTGGGGGTATACTCGAATTGGGTGTGTTAAAGATGATATAATTTGAAAAAGGAAACTAAAAACTAACACTAGAACATCATGCCTTAAATTAAGCTATTTTTATGGACCTATTTTTGCATTAATTTTGATTTTTTCAAACTAGAAACAGTAGAAAAACCAAGACAAAGTAAGCAATTTTAATCAAAATTCATAAATAAATAGGAAAATAATTTACTAAATAAGTAAAAAATAGTTTTCTAATGAATAAATAGTTTAAATAAGTAACACCTAGATTTTCTCTATAATTCCCAACTTGTTTAAGCTAATTCCAGGACATCTTCTGGTCCTTCCAGCACCTTCTTGTCCCGCACTTTGTCCCATCACTTCCTGCCTGCTGGTCAGCGAGGCGACGCAAATGTGTGCTTTGGGCGGGTTATTCGCAGCCATAATGACTTGCCCCAACCCCCAGGCAGCGACGTCCTAGTCCCCAGTCCCCCTACCCCTCCCCCACCCAGTCCCAGCCCCCTCTCGAGCCGCGCCGCCACCCATGTCCGAGTCACAATCACACAGGAGTTTATTTTGTAATTAACGCCTGCCGTCGCCTGTTGCGCTCCGAGAGCCTAGGAAGGTGTGCGGGGGTGTGGATAAACTTGAGGGGGAGAGGGGTGCTGGTGTCGCGTTGGGTCAACCTCAGTGGGGGTCATCACACGTGGGTGGGAGTTCGGTTCGGTTTGGTTAATGTGCTCGAGTCCAGCCCGCTTTGTCCTGGGCTTCGCTCTTGTTAATGACGTTGACAGGAACACAGCCACAGCCAGGGCAACAGGAACAGGACCAGCAGCAGCAGCACACACTCCCACTCCCACCCACTCTCAGCCCAGCCCCGCCCCCTTTCTGCACTCTTAATCAACGCCCCTTTGGTGTCGTTCAACCGAGAACTGTCAACACCTTGGCATTGCCCCAGTCATTAGCCGAAGGAGGCAGGAGTGGCAAGTGAATGCAGGCATTAAAGTGAATGGAGGAGTTGCAATCACATCAGAGGAAATTATCTGGAAAAGGTATTGGGATATTTCAAAAATTGTATTCTTTTATAAGTTTAAATTTTTCTCTTGAACGCCAAGCTAGGCAGAACTGTTTGCCATCAAAAACCAAGAAGAAAAAACCAAACTAGACTGAAATCGGTTGAGATTTAGCCGAGTTATGCCTAAAAACCTTATAGGTGTTGGTATTTTTCGGTATTTTTTTTGGTATTTTTTGGTATTTTTTGTCAAAAATCGCCAAAAAATTAGAAATTGAGTTTTGAATGCGGAAATGTTCACAAATAAAAACCAAGAAGAAAAAACCAAACATGTATGATATGCTATTTCCCTTATGACATGAAAACATTGAAGGTGTTGGTATTTTTTGGTATTTTTGGTATTTTTTTGATATTTTTTGGTATTTTTTTTTGTAAAAAATCGGCAAAAATTAGAAGTTGAGTTTTGAATGCAGAAGTGTTTATAAATAAAAACCAAGAAGAAAAATCGATTGAGTTTTAGCCGAGTTATAACATAAAAACCTTGAGGGTGTTGGTATTTTTTGGTATTTTGGTATTTTTTCAGTATTTTTTTTTTATTTTTTGTCAAAAACCGACAAAAAATTAGAAATTGAGTTTTAAATGCAGAAATGTTCATAAATAAAAACCAAGAAGAAAAAACCAAACTTGTATGATATAAAATTTCCCCTACAAAATCAAACCTCTCGTGATGCAAATCGATTAAAATGTACTCGATGCCAGTTATTGAACTTCCGCAAAAGCACTTGCGCCTCACGCCAATTAATTTATTAATTATTTTATTCTAAGGCATCCTGCAGGAGTTGTCCTTATTGTCTCCGCCCCATTGATGTTTATTTGCAGCATATGAAGTGAACATGAGATGGCAGCGAAATGGAAATGGAAATGGAAATGGCTGGGAAATGATGGGGAAAAGTAGGGCTGACTCCGTCTGCGCGCTGCCGCCAACAGGTGTAAATGTGAATTAATTAACCGCAAACACTATAAACAACACCTCAACTCTGGGCGGGTGTGAGAGTGCTGCTGATGTGTGTGCCGCACGGCTTACAAATTGTTTTGGCGTTTCGCAAAATTGAAACGAAATTCATTAGGCGGTGGCAAAAGGCTCGTGGTTTCTCCTTACACAGCAAGGAAATTTTGAAGAAAACTCTAAAGGTATTGATAAGTAATAGAAAAAGTCCAAAATACACTCTGAAAGTAACCAAAATTCTATACAAATTAGAAATTTTTCTAGACTTAAGTTTCTCAAAAATAACATAGACTAACCTATACTCCTTTGCAGATCTCCCTTGGATTTGGAAATATTTTCCCCGTGTGTCACCATACAGACAGCGAGGAGACACAGCAACAATATGTCGCCAAAAAGCCAACTTTGGATGCAAAGAAATCAAGTGGATATTAAGCTAGAGAGAGGACAAGGGGAAATGACTGCGGCTCGCCTCGATTTCAACTCAATTGAAATGAAATCATTTGGAAGCAAATCATCGGCAGCAGGCACACATTTACAATTGCTCAATTCGATTTCCGTTCGAGTGCGTCGTGCCCCATCATCGTCGTCGTCCTCTGAATCCTCCACATCCTCCACATCCTCCTCTAGTTCAATGGCAACTTGATCTCTTGTTGATGACGGCGGCAAACTGTCGCAAAATTGGCGAAATTGGCAAACGACGTCGTCGCGCTTTCGGCTTCCCGAGGCCCCGCACACAGGTGAGTGGCTTTAATGGGCTCGTTATTCCGCTGCCAGGATTACCTGATCCCCGGCCATAGCGTCCTTATTAAATGGTCTTGCACTTGATTTGCCGCTCATTGAAATCGCGGTGGAAAAAATTGTAGGCCGGAGAGTGCCACTTAAGGAACTCCCTCTTTTGTCGTGTTTTATGTGGGGTTAAGCCTTGTTCCTGATGGAATCTGTAGAAAATATTATGGATATATTCCGATTTTACTAAGTTTACATTACTGAAACATCTTGGAATCAAGTAAGAAATCAAAAGACTCCTCAATTACCTTTAACCACTCGAACAAATGTATTATTTAAACATTAATTTTGGTTTTTAAAATGAAAAATTCTTCGATTTCAATGATGGAATTATGATTTAAAGCCAAGCAATGATCTTCCTAATCTATTTCAATCATAATTCCTCAAATATTAAGCTTATATTTGGTATATTTTTAAATGTAATTTCAAACCTTTCTGCACTCAACCAATGTTTATCCCCAAAGAGCATCCTTCGGCTGGGGTTACCCTCTAATGGATTTCTCGGTTTCCCTTTTTTTTTCTTCCTTCCTGGAATCTGAAATCTGTTTTATTGTCCCCCGAAAAGCCCTGAAGTGGCGCTATTATTTTGTTATTGGATAACATTTGCCCGATTACGCGCACTTGAATCGATTTATTGTTATTGAGGTGCCTTTCACTGAAGCCAAAAACGGAATTCGGAGTTCGGAATTCGGAATCCGTTTTCTAGCCATAATTACAAGTGCCACAGAGGAGGAGGAGGAGCAGCAGAGGAGTTGGTAATATGCTTGTAATAAGGGGCAGCAGGCGGAGCACGTTCAGGTGAAATCGCGAGGGAGCAGGAGCAGGAGCAGGAGCAAAAGCAGGAGCAGGAGCAGGAGCAGGACCTCGAACTCGAGGTTGCCATTGCCAATGTACGATGATTCGGCTTTCGCTTATTATTTAATTATTTGCTCAATGGCTATTCCTGTGCGGATTGCCTCGAGGGTGTGGGAGCCTCTTCCTTCCCCTTTCTGGCTGCTAATTCCATTTCATATTTCTAATTTAATTTCGCTGCCTTGGCAGCCAGCAGCAACCGGAAAGGGGCAAGTCCTCCGCTCCTCCGATTCAATCACATTTGCGGCACATTTCCAGTTCATCATTAGCGGCCGGACACTGACAGCGTTGGGATGGGGATGTGGCTGCCTCTGGGCTGCTCATCATAGTTTCGCAATTATCGATGGCATGCTCTCCCCCTCTCCCCCGGATCAATCAATCATAATTACAGTGAATTGCAATTATTGTTGCATAGTTTGCCTGCCCCTGCAACTGACGACGAGCGCCTGGCTAATGGATGTGGCCATCAGTTGAGTAGTTAAGTGGCCAGCAGCCGCAGGTCCATTTACCAGGTGAGGTCTGGAGATTCATTTAAAATATGAGACATTTGACTAACTTATTTCCTTATTTGTTTCTTAAAGGGATACTCGAAAGACCAAAGGATATCGAGCGTGCATATCACAACCGGTCAAGTGTCGCCTCCCCATCTCCAGAGCCTCTCCATATCATCGGGATTGCGATGGAGTATCAAACTCCGGCTCTTCCAGCAACTGATACCGATAATACTTGGTATGCAAATTTGATTTGTTGCGGGGCGGCGACCCTCTCCCCCGTACGTGAGGGTCGTCGTCGCGTCTTCCAAGCCAAAGGACTCTCGGGTCCAGCCAGATCCTGCTCTCCCCGGCTGGCTTCTGCACTTTGTAACTGGTTGTGTAAACACTGGCGAATATAAAAAAGGCAGCCAGGCAGCCACGTCCCACCGTCAGTGACCGTAAAAGGATGAAAAATACAAGGAGCATAAAAAGGGTCAGGGCGGGACGAGACATCAGCATCCAGAGCGCGTCACATGGAGCGGCTTGTCGTGGTAATTGCGTAGCATTTCCATAGATTAAGGGATTTAACCGGGGTCCACCTTCCTTTGCTCCTTTGTGAGTCAAGACAAAAGGGGCCAAGAAACCCCCAGGATCCCTTCTCCACTCTGTTTTTTATTTTTTTTTGAGCTCCTCAACGAAAAAAGGACAGCTGAGGAAGAAAAAATAATGTTCAAATGTAGTAAAACGCTTGTGTTAAATACTTTTATTGAGATGGTAAGCCTTTTTATTAGCTTAGACCTAAATAAACAAGGAGCGCTCTTTTTCGGACGGGCTTGGGGGCGCGCGCGCTCGACTTTTATCTGTCCAAAGGGACGAAAGGGGTTGAGACCTGTTCCAGGGGCTCTGCCGAGGTCGCAGCATCATTTAACATACTTTAAACATGTTGTTGCAGCCCCGAAAGAAGCTGAAACACAAAACACAAATCCCATAAATTCGCCAAGAAAAAAAGCGAAGAAGGGGTAAAAAATGCAAATAAATGACTCAAAAAAAGAAGCGAGAAATTTCCATTGGAAATTAAGCAATTTCCATTTTGACAACAGATGAGATTTTTCTACGAAATTCGGGTAATTAAAGGCAGGGCCTTAAATTGAATAAAAGATTTTAGAGGAGTAATTTCAAGAGCTTGTGAAAGTAATCTATGGAAAGTTGTTAAAGAAAATTAAAGTTTACTAGGGGTAGGACTTGGAAGGGGTTGTAGGTAAACTAGGTAAGGGGAAAAGCTGGAAAAAGCCACGAAAATCTCTGAACTCGATGAGAAAGAGAATCATAAGACTCCTTAGCTTCTCAAGAAAAGATTCCCTTTTAGAGAGATATTTTCCTGATCTATATCTATGCTTTTTCTTCTGATTGCCCTGCAATGTACAAGCAATTCTGCAGATTTTTCTCTTTCTTATCAATTCAGACTCGTTTCCCGCCTCTTAAATTTTCATTTTCCTCCCCTGCTGTTGCTTTTTTTTAACCATCAACTCAATGTTCAGTTGATTAGGCACCATGGCACATGCTGGGCCTACGAGGCTGAGATTTACACACATAACACACACACTCCGCACACACAACGAGTGAGTCGTGTGGGTAAGAAAGTCATAAAGTGTTGTTTAATGGCATTTTTCTTCCATTACTCACCGTTATTATGCTAATGAGGTCGTTACGCGTATTTGTGTGTATATATAATATATTTATGTGTTTTGAATTGTGTGTGCCCGCTGCGTGTGAGTGAGTCTGCTTCCTCAGACACTGAGAGAAATTAGCCTAGGTCTCCAGGGTTCCTTCAAGCCAGTTCATCTTGGAGTCAATTCAAGTAACAACCTTTGAACCCCTTGTTTGTCTCAGTGCCTGCTTTTAGCCTTGTTTTACATATTCGGTCATGTATTTCCTGGCTTGTTGTATATAGAGACATCATCGCGAACAAAATCTGCATAACAACAACTGGCACATCGACGGCCCTCCCCTCTCCAACTCCTCTCTCCTGCGTTGAATTGTCTGGCTAATTGAGACGCTCGCCTGTCATTTGTTAAATTCCAAGTACCATAATTCTGGGCCCCAGAAGAGAACTCGCCTTTAAATGGCCTACGCAGTCTGCGGGTATCCCAACTGGTGCCCCAACCTTCTGTCCTTCCTTTCCTCTACTATACTTGTGTATGGTGTGCTTTTTTTTGTGCGGTGTACCCTATATGGGATAAGGGTATGTTATGTTGTTGGTACTAGAGTAATAGTAATACAAATAATATTTTAGGATCGATTTAAGTATCGATACTGTTAAGTTAGTTAAATTTTTGTAAATATATTGAACATGTAGATGGTCTTAAGGGAAACCTTCCTTGTCAGCATTTTGAGGTAATTTGAATCGGTTTTTTAAAACTGAATGATGATGATGTATCTCAAAACTCTCAGGAGTTAATGCCTTTTAGTTTAAGATCCTCAAGCTATAGATCCTCCAGTTTTTGATCCTCCATCTATCGGTCTTCCAGTCTTGTAGGTCTTTTAGGTCTTATAGATCTTTTAGGCATCCATTTAACTTCCCAGAGTCAGAAATGTATTACTGATATTGTTCAAAGAAATGATATAATATTCTGTCTTCAAGGTTTAACTCCTTCAAATCCTTGTTAGTACTGGGAATTCTTTTAGTCAGGACTCTATTTTCTTCGCCTTTGCCTATTTTTTGCCCTTCCTGCTGTGTTTTTGTTAAAGTTTCGCTATGAACTGCCGACGACGACGACAACAACGCGTTATGAAGACAACAACTTGCCACTTGCCGCAGCAGCAAAGCCAAATGCGAAATGCAAACACAATCCTTGAGGAGGCAGCAGACGGGGAGGGGGAGGGGTATAAGGATGGGGTGTATCCTTGAGGGGCTGGGGAGCAGGGAGCCGGGGAGTTAGCCAGTCAGTCGACAAGAACCGCATTGGCGGCGCGAGCGAAGCAACAAAACTTAACTTCTGAATACGTAAAATGTTTTTGGTAAATGTGTCCCAAATGCCGGGTGGCATTTAGTCCAGAGATGGGGTGGGGAGGAGGAGGAGGTACAGGGGAGCAGGGAGCAGGGACAGGAGTGAGGCGCCAGGCAGGAGGACGCGACATTTCATTCGATTCGTGGCTAAATAACTTGGTTTTCCAAAACAACCTTGGTCGCTGGTCGATAGTCGTCGTCGTCGTTGTTGTCTCTCGCAGCTGTTTGGATTGCTCCTGCTCCTGCTCCTGCTCCTGCTCCTGCTCCTGCTCCTGCTCCTGCTCTGGCTCTAGCTCTGGCTCCCGCTCCTGCTCCTGCTCCTGCTCCTGCTCCTGCTCCTGCTCCTGCTCCTGCTCCTGCCCTGGCTCCCACCCCCTCTTGCAAGGGCACTTCTTAAGCGCTTTCTTGTCCTGCGGTGGTCGTTTGTTTGTCGTGCACATAAATCCTGGCGCGCGAGCTGTCCCAAAGGCACTGCCACTGGCAGCGGTGACAGTTGTGTACGTCGTCTCTCCTGGTCGCCAGTCCTGGTTAGTCCTGCTCCTGCTCCTGCTCCTGCTGCACATCGGTGTGCGTGCTAACCGCATACTTAATTATGAAGCTCTCCTCCCCTCGGCAGGCACCCAACGGGGCACAGGACCAAGAGCCACCTGGACGAAGGCCCAAGGAGGACACAGCTGCGGCTGACTTTAAAGTCATTTTCAATATCTCGAACTTCAATTGTGCAGGTTTTTGTGGGGGGAAAGGCACTGAGCAGAAAAGCGAAGGCCTGGGACTTGAAAACGAAACATATTTGGAAAGCTAATAGTAGAGTTATTATATGTACCTTTAGCCTATGAAATACTAGAAGAAATATGAATTTCCTTAGCTCGTTACATTCCCCAAATTAAGTTCTAGTCACAACTATTAGGAAGTCCTTTCCAAATTCAAATTTATT
Source organism: Drosophila greeni (assembly GCA_018874515.1). Taxonomy (NCBI): domain Eukaryota; kingdom Metazoa; phylum Arthropoda; class Insecta; order Diptera; family Drosophilidae; genus Drosophila; species Drosophila greeni. The sequence goes on along the minus strand of JAEIIM010063606.1, from coordinate 1,738 downwards.
CAAAGACTGGCACTTCTCCTCTAATAATCCCAGCTGCATCTTGGCCTATTTGGGCTTTATTTTTTCTTATCCTGTAGCCTGGACTACGCCTGCCCCTGAGCCTGTTGCGTTAACAAGACGCTGGAAAATTGGAAAATCGAAGGGGGAAGGAATTTACTGCAGCAGCCCTCCTTTTTTTTTGGCGTCAGCTGCTCGACTGGAGATTTCTTAATCTGACGTTCTAATGAATGTCATAAATTTATGGCCAAGTGCTCTCGAGCCGAGTCCGATGTTGAGTCCGTGCCTGGGCTTGGGATTGGATTGGCTTCGTTTCGATTGGATCGGCGAAGGAGGAGGACAGTGCTGGCCAGTGATTTGCCCCATTGTCTCTCTCTCTCTGGGGTCCCCCAAGGGCACAGGACACAGGGCACGGGACGGATGAAGGAGAAGGAGCTACAGGAACAGGGTTCCGTCTGAAGTGGTCAAGTGAAAAGTTGAGTTTTGCCACTTGTCCGAACCTGGGACTGTCGTACCGTGTGCAGAGAGAGAAAAATAGATTAAAATTATAGAAGGGAAATACTTATTTTTGAATCTAAGGTTAGATTATATTTTTTTTTAACTGGGAAGCTTGTATATTCATTCACGGAGTGAACTCTTAAGAGCGACCTCTTTTGTTGCGAAGATCTCTCTCGCAGTGCAGCTTAAACTCTCTCGTTTGCTTGTGCATAAAAGGCAACGCCTGGTAGAAGAAGCGAGAGAAAGAACAAGAAAAAAGAGAGCGCGAGAGAGAGAGAAAGAGTAAAAAGAGAGAGATTAAGAGAGAGACATGCATGTGCTAACAGATCGTTGAAAAAGAAGTCTCCGCCGGAGAGCGAAGTCACTCAAAAACACCAAATCCTTCACCTTGCTTTGACCCTTTTTAAGCTCTTTTTTAAACCAAAATACATCATATTTTTTTTCTGTGTAAAATTGTACTCCATCCCGTTGTTGTTTTGTTTTGTTTTCGCCTCTGACATCATCATTTTAATCATCGCCTGATGCTGGAATAACAGTTTACCCCTCGGCACTCGGCACTGGACACTCGCCCCCGCGCCGCCTGTCAATTTGTTCGATAAGCCAACGCCAGAGATGTCCAGAATCCGGAATTCACTGGGATTCCGGTCGGACTCAAGCCGGGAGATGGGAGCATATACATGTTGTTGTGGCAGGAGTGGGAGTGAGGGATGAGGGCAGCGGGTCCGCAGACATGCGACATGGACATGCACGCTACAAGATAATCACATTAAAAAGAGAGCTTCGCTCTGCCTCCGGAGGACCAGTGGCCAGTGGCCAGTGTCCAGTCTGGGAATCGTTGACAGATAAGGGCGCTGCTTGTCCCTGTCACCATGCATCATCGAAGGGCGAAAGGCGAGTTGGGGATGCCAATTTGGCAGATTTTTTCCGAGTTTGCTAGGTTATTCTTTTGTCCCGAGAGTTTTTTTTTCTTATTTAGGGATTTTTCTATATATTTTTATTTCTTTTTTTATTTCCGGAATTACGATTTAAATTTTATGGTATTATATATATAGAATGTATTATATAGCCGCCCTATGAGCGGTCGGTAGCTTTACGAACCCAGATTTTTCAAAAGGTTTTCCGTATCACTCGCTCTCTTGTTTTTGATGTTTTTTTAATTTTTGTTCCTGTCTTTTGTATTTCCTCCTCTTTCACTCTATTCACTCTCTCTCTCTCTCTCTCTTTCTCCCTCTTTTTCTTTTTC
>JAEIIM010063447.1:0-10833 GCA_018874515.1 Drosophila greeni | reverse complement strand
CGGAAACCAAACTGATGCACTGGGATGGCCTCTCGAGTACGCTCAGACTCAAACATCTTAAGCAGAATCAGTCTCTCGAACACCTTAGAAAGCCCAGGGAGTAAGCTAATTGGCCTGTATGATTTTAACTCACTGGTCGGCTTCTTGGGCTTGGCAACAAGAGTGATCAGCGCCTTTTTCCAGGTCTTCGGAAAGTACCCAAATGCTACCATCTTATTGTAGAGTAAGGTGACATACTGAATGCCTAAAAGCGGGAGACTCTTTATAGTGATGTTGTCGATGTCATCAATTCCTGGCGTCTTGCGTTCAGTTGTTGCAATTGCTGTTGCACTAGAATTTCTGGACACGAATGGTTGGCGTTCAACGTTTTTGTTTTTGTTGGTCATTGATTATATAACTTATTTGTTTTACTTTTAATATTTTCTGATAGATTCGCACTGTACTTACATTTATAGGGAAACAATTCCCTTTGCAAACAAACGCAATTACTTACCTAATTTAACCACTCAACCATGGCGCACAAACAAAAGAAACCATTGAATGTGGCTGAGCATAATCGGCATTAAATAAGGCCGAAGTGAACAAAGGACACTTGTGTAAATTAAGTTGCATATTCGGGCTAACTAATCTCATTAACACTTCACTTAATTTCGTCGCCTCCTGCATTTATAATGCCGCCCCCTATTGCACCCATAGTCTCTAATCGAATTTTCCAAATTTGGAAGTCGCGCAAGTGTTCACTTTTTCGGTTTAAGTGTAATTTAAAGTCGTCAAGTGGAGAACAACTTTAGCTGGAAATGCAGCTAACAGAGTTTCCTGAGAGTTTTATATCCTTTCCAGCCAACACCTGTTGGTTTTTTCTCCCTTTTGTGGCTCTATGCTGCCTCGGGTAACAGTTTTTTCCGGCTCTGGTTGCGGCTGCTTAATCCCACCCGTAAGTAGCCCAAAACCAGGAACTAATACGGTGAAGAGGCCCCGAGGCGGCTCTCTTGACGTCTCAATTTCCAAATGACCAAGCTAATCACAAAAGGCTGTCGGACTAGCAGAGCACGGCTTTCCTTCCATTCCTCCCTCCTCTGCTGCATTTGTTTTCCCCTCCTGTTGATGACATAATTCCGCAGCGCTCGAGTTTCAGCCGCCTGACTTTACACTTTCTGACATAATTAGGGTGAACTACCCACCACTACCCGGGGGCTTCTGTCCCCGTGCCTGTCCCTTTGTCTTGTCAAAATCATCCCAATTCCGATCCTGCACAAAAATCCCAGCCCCTATATCACCCGGCCCGGGACACACCCCTCGACACTTGTGTGCACAGCTGGCAGTCTTCGCCAAAAAAAAGGAAATGCAATTGCTAAATGAAAACTTGACTAGTTTTTTCTCCCCCTTGCGTATATAAAATTATGCAAATTTATAGAGCATTTTTAAGCATTTAAGCATTTGGTGGGGGAAATAGTAGTTGGAAAACCAGGAAAATCCGAACCCTGTGAGAGTGGCAATAACTTGGCTTGCAGATGACTGAAGCTGCAGTTTGCGAGTGCCTGCATGGGAAATTAAATAAACATGAAACCCAAAAAGAAAGGTTACTTCAGAAAACGTGTAGACGTGGAAATACCCTCGCAGGTATTATATTACACTTACTCTAACAATTTATACATTATCCATGAAGGAAAACAAACGCATTTAAATGGCGGAGCTTCTCATTGGGAGACCACCTCTCTCTTAGTTCTCGCCGGAAACGGCTAAGGCAGCCAGAACAAAGAAGCCCGACCAGCTGAGATAGATGATCGACTGGGTGCAGCTCTCGGATGTGTGCTTCCCGCAAAGATCGGCCCCGAATTTGGCCGTGAACGACAGAGCGGCCATGCTGGCCATGCTTACACTGTTCTCGTTTACCGACAGGAACGCCAAAGAGAAAATATTGCCCAAAATGGTCAAGACCTTCAGGGTGGCCACAGTTCCACCTCCATCTGCGCCCTCGCCCTCGCTCTTCCAGAAGGCCAGGATCACGCTCACGGTCAGCGGGACCATGAACAGGCCATGGCCAGGTGCGATGATGTTGCTCTCCCCGCCCAGATACAGATCCACATTGACAAGGGGCAGCGGAATGATCTCCATGATAGCGGTCGTTGTTTCTCCAATCTTCCTGGCGTTGTCATCGCCGCCCAGTTCACTGACCAGGCCCACGAGTCCGTGGGTGAACCCGATCAGGCAGGAGGTGAAGGCCCAGGGGTGCTCCGAGGGCCCGATATTGAAGAGACCAAAGCCGCTGGCTCCGCAGAGTACCACGTTGAGGGCAATGCTCACAGAAGAGTTGTCCGACATCTTGGCGGAGATTCAACTTTCCAACTTTTTCCTGTTCCTCGCTTGGATTTTGCTTGCTAGTTAAAACTGCTTGACTGCTGATGCTTTGTTCTGTGATTGCTTTGGAACTGAGGACTTTCCAGCTGATTGCTTGCTTCCTTAAAATTTTTACAGAATTTATCAATATTTATTGTTATTAGGAGGGATTAGTTTACGTGTTGTATAGGGCTCTTTAATCGATACAGTGTTTCTGTGCCATCCCTTGTGTAACTCCCTCTGCAATGCGCACGGCGAAGAGCATACTCTTCCAGGTACAGTCAGGATTCCCCGAGTAAAACTATCCACTTAATGCACCAAGATTCAACACTCACCTCAACCACAATCCAGTTGAGGCGGGGAAAGCAGGGGAATTCCCCAGAAGGAACTCTGACATTTATTATGGCGCAATTTCCCTTTCGTAGAAGAAACGTCCTGCCTTGCATGGAAATGCAAGTCGGTAGAGTCGTGGAAATCCACAAGGATTTGCTTGGCGATAGCTGAAAGCTTTTCCCCATCCCTTTGTGTTCCCGAACGGATTTCCCTTTCGGGGATTTTCCACTCCCGCTTGATTGTTGTCAAAGGTCATGAAATATGCAAACAATATACTACTCGCACATTGTTTGCTTCCTTATCCGATCCGATTAGCTAATCGAAGCCATAAACTGCATACAAAAATCTGACTCCGAGCTCGACCACCTGCTTTCAATTTTTAATGACTTTGGAGGTGGCGAAGGGGGCGGAGAAGGTCCTAGTTCCCTTGGCTTTTAGGAGATTAATAGTTGCTCCTCAGGCCGGTAGCCGAATCGAATGCTAGCTGACTTTTCAATTGTCTGCTCTCTCGGTTAATGGAGGGAAGTTCGGTTAAATGCTAATCAGCAAATTGCCATTTGATTGATAAACTCGCACACATCGGAGGGAAAGCCGCAAATGCCGCACAACCTCAAGTCCGGAGCCGAAACCATAATTAAATATTGCTCTCCAGCAGAGTTGGGGTGCAAGTCCAAACTGGTTTCGGCAATAATTACTGAAACTTGGCACGAAGTCAGACCGCAATTGTGAGATTTGCAAGGATAAAGGGCGGAGGAGGAGGAGCATGAGCTTTGGATGCACTCAAAGAAGAGCAATAATCTAACGATTTCCTATTTACAATTTACCTTGCTATAAATACCTGCTTCGTGGAGCTTAAGGTATATTGGAAAATTATTTGGAGAGTTTTGACTTTGGTTTTCTCTCTGAGAAATTTTTTATTTAAAACTTCAGTATTAAACAAACTCCCTGAGTTTTTTTGCCGAGTGCATCGCCGACAGGAACGTGGACAGGGATAGCTCATCATCATTAACACCCGACCAAGCGATTCCCGTCGTCAATGGCGATGGGCTGGGACTGGGAGACGTCTGGGACGATGTAGGGCCGTCGAGACGCCGAGATCCCTGTCGCTTTCTGCTGGCTGTCGCTGTGCCAGCATAATAATAAGGCAACGGCCGGGACCGGGACCAGGGGAATCGATGACAACGTAAATCAATGCTCCTCCTAGCTGGAGTCGAGTCGAAACAATCATTAATTAATGTCAATCGAATCGAATTGAGGCGAACAGCTGAAACGAAATTTGGCGACAAACGTTTTCCGCTCGGAATCAGCGCAAATGAGCAGAGCTGCGGGTCCTCCCAGGTAGTCGTCGTCGTCGTAATCCCTGAAATATGTAATTTGGTTTCCTTCGCAACTGCCAGGCAACTTTTCATTCTCATTTTCATAGCCAGCGTAACGTGCTCGGTCCGGAAGCGGAAACGGGCTGAGCGGAAGACTTGACAGCCATTTTTTTGCAGAACATCAACAAATGTCCAGCAATTAATTACGAGGAAAATGGTTAGCCACGACGAGATGAATATTAAATGGGAGAAGTTTTGGGCAGTGAAATCCAGGAAATGTCAAGGCAACTTGGGCTGAGATTTCCGAAATCCTGTAGACGGAATTCTCAACTTTTGCAATAGCATCGTAGCTAATGCATTATTATGTTATTATTCTGTAATGTTGCTTTAGGTCAATAACAAAACTAGTATTTGAGTCATAGAACTTTAAAAGCTATTTGGAAGACACATTTTATTTACTGGCCAAACGTACTTTTTGTGTTAACTTATATATTTCCCGCAATTAACAAGGGAAAACATTAAACACCGATGATGGCTTTCCAACACAAAAGAACGCTCGAACGCCCAGAGAAAAGTCCTGCAACCAGACAACAATATGCTGCCAATATTAAAATGCATTTTTAATGCACTTTTGCACTTTGTGGTTGGCCGACTGCGTTTACCCTTTCCCCTGTCCCCTTGGGATAACAGCAAGTTGACTTTGTTTTAATTAAAAAAAGGAGGCGCACAGCGAAGGAAGCGAGAAAAAACTTTTTAAGAGCAAACAACAGGCGGACAGACGGACAGTCCTGCTGACGAAACATTCGCGGCCATTTATCAGGCTGTTAGTGCTGAATGCCCGTGTTCAATGCAAAGTGTTGCCGGCGAAGGCAGCGAATGGCAGTTAATGCACTTTTATTGGCATCCAATGGGTGCTAACAGCGAGGAAGCGCCGGGACTCAGGACTCATTAATTAAAAACACTTTACCTCGCGGGCGGTGTTAAAACAAAAAGTTTTCATCCCATCAACTATTTGCACGAGGCTGGTGTGTGCATTTCTCCCATCTAACAATATTTTCATCTCATCATTTCCTCTACGCGCAGAAAGAGTTGATCGAGTTACAGATACCCTGTACAGACAGCTTTAAAAACCTTGGTAGCACAAACAATGTATTCTACACTTTTAAAAGGTGAAAATGATGAAGTGTAGGTTTTGTTTGAAAAGGAAAAGTAAAAGAAAGTATTGCACAGTTTTGGTTGTGTACCAACAAGAGCTCGTGAAATTGTTAATTTAATGTATTTAAAATGTATTTTTTCACACATTTAATAGATACATAGAAACTATTACAACCAGAGTGAATATACCCCCAAACTCCACAAGTACCCTGGGAAAAACAGCAAACATACGCAGCAGGAAGCAGAGGGAGGCCTTCGCCTCGGAGGCATGTCAAACAAAATCATAAAATTTATTAAAACTGCCCCAAAGCGTTGGAGCTTTTAATTAGACAGAGAGGCTAAACTTACCTGGCCGAGTCCCGTGTATCCTTTCCGTTCGCCTCCCCGGCTGCATTAAAAAGTTATTCCATCATAATAAATCTTTTGGCCTGCGCTAGGTTTGCATAATTAGCCAGGAGCTCGGACAACTTAAACTCCGGCACCCCTCTCGGCACCCCTCCGCGGACTCCTTGCCCCGGGGGCTGTCATAATTATGCAAAAAGTGTGAAACTGAAGCTGTAGGAGCAGAAAGTTAACTAAACAAATGCGCCGCCTCGTCCCAGAGCTGTTGCTGCTGCTGCTGTTGTTGTTGCTGACATCCCTGGCTCAGCTTTCACAACATAATTCGTTATTTATGACTTCAATTATGTTTGCCCGTGGCCAGACACAGCACAATACACACACCCGAAGGTTAAACGGGCGCAGCGAGAGAAAACTTAACCTCAGCTTAAGGCGTCGTCGCACCTTTGACCCCCGGTTTGGCCCAGTCCCCCCACACACATTTGTCGTTTGTCGTCACCTCCTCAGTTTTTAGGGAAATGAGAGCCCGGAGCGACCCCGGTGGAGAAAGTGTGAACAGCGGAACGAGAGATAACATTTTAATTACAGCTTCTCCGAAGGGTTGCGCCTCCCAAATATTCTTTTGATAAATCGGCCAAGGAAAGTGATTTGAAAGTTTTGCCCAAAGGCGATGTCGCAGGACTGTCCGGAAAGAGGAATTTGGAATGGGTTTCTTCGGGAATAGTTTTCTAAAATGTACAAAGGATTAATGGACGGGTTAAAGGAATAATTTTATAATGGTAATGTTGTTGAAATGTTCACAATTAGAAAGTTATGAATAATTTAGTTATTCTTACATAATAAAAAACTTATTTTATATGGCTCGTAAACACGTAATCTTCTGCCGCATAAATTTCCCCCGTCTTGAACATCTCCCAGAACGTTATTAATGATTTTCCTTTTCACAACATTTGGTGACAATTTGCGACAGAGTTTTATTTGGTTAAATAATGTCAACGGGGTTTATGAATAATAAATGCACGCGGCACATAATTCACATCCAGGACCAGTCTGTCACTGGATATTAATAACAAAATAGCCAGCATGAAAAAATATACATAATGTACAAGTGTATTGTTTTTGTTGCAATATTTGCACAGTTAATATGAAAATATTATTAATAAACTGTAATTACCAAAGGTTACTCGGCCAGCACGGCTGTCATTTAAAATTTATACAATAAGCGCCAGAGATAAAAAATAAAATAAAGTTAATAAATGAGTTTCCAAGAGAGCGAATGCATGGAAAACTTAAAGCTAGTTAATCGACGCTTAAAGCCGCGGAAAACCAACATCAGAAGCTGGTGGCAAAGCGGCTAAGCTTGGCCGAGACGGGCCACGTCTTCGAGATCTAACGCCGAGTTGCAGCTCGGACCACTCTCAGCCTTGGGGACTGGGAAAACACGTTTCTGTTTTTCCCACTTCTTTGTATATATATCTCTTGCCGATTTGCATGTGAATGGAAACTGAGTCACGGACGCCGGCAATTGTTGCATTTTGTGTTGATTTTCGTGAAAAGCGCTTAGTTGCCAAACCAAGTTGCTGCCTCCAAAGCAGAGGCAATTAAATTAAAGGCGAAAAGCAAACACAGATGGCCAGCCAGCTACAACTTATTTCTTCTCTTCGCCAGAAAGTTTTTCAACTGCCATTGTCAGCATAATATTTTATGCTTTAATTAGCAAAGCATTTCAAACGTGTCATAAAAGTTGACAAACAATTAGCTCTCCTCTCTATTTTCAAGAATTTTGGGTCAGCAAGAGAGCGACTGAGTCAGACTTTATCTCGGATCAGTGCGAAGACCAAACAGAAAGCAGAAACGCCATAAAGTTGGCAGACTTTAAACTGGAAACCGGGCTCAAACCGTTAAGGGCAGTGCACACATGGTTACTCATGGCCAAGTAATTTGGTTTACGAGCTTGTGGGCAAATAAGTACAAAAGAAATGCTATGCAAAAAGAAATTGCACATGTAAATAATCACATATTTAGCATACAAATTAGTTTTGCATATTAATTATGCAATTAAAGTGCGACACGCATATGGCAACTTAACTGGCCAGAGGAATACAAAAATACAACACGGAAAAATGGCACAACAAATGTGTGTAAAGGCATTGAAGTGAGAATATTATTAAATAGATTGATGGATATGTAAGCGCGGAAAAAAATAATTCAAAAAATTACAAATAATTGGGAATATTCCGACTAATTTTTATTGGATCTATTTTAGCGGCTATATATTGTGGCTCCCCTTTATCCATGTAAAATCCATGAAATTAACTCTGAAAGTACAAAAAAATGAGAAGTGTGTTAAAGTTTATTGAGTTTTAATTTCAATTACTTTAGCCAGCTATAAAATTAATAAAGATATAAGTCCCAGTGTCAGCTTTTCCCTCAGAATTAAAGCCTCGCTTTAAGCAGACAACCTTAAACCGGCATTCCCCCCGGACATGTCAACACCAATCGGGATCAATACTCCTGGCACATACATACATATTCGTAGGTACGTCTGCACAACAACAATAATTAATTGATTTCGCTTGCCAGTAACATAAAATTAATGTCATTTTCGGTAACATTTACAAGAAGACCTTTTGTTATTTTCTTTTCTGTGACTCCCGTCTTTTACAGGGAGGGGAAGACTGCCATTTTGTGATTTCCAGCCATTTGTCAAAATTCGCATTCCACCTCCACTCCACCCCCAGCTCTCGCACTCGGCACATAAATTATGAGGCCAAAAACCGCAGATCAATTTATTTTGTGGCTCGAGACAAGTCCTCCCTGCCACAACATCCTGTGACAATGTCAGGGCGAAGTAGGAAAAACAATTAAAACCCACTCGCAGACACTTTTTACGAGCACCGGCGACGGCGTCTGCGTCTGGCTTCTCCTCGCAAAAATATTTATTCCGTTGACTTTGTCTACCTTTGGCCCGGCCGGGTGCTGATGCTGGTTCTGATTCGGTTTCTCGAAAATTTCGCTCTGTCTGCATAATTTTCGTGCTGCGGCTTGATAAATGTCTCGCAAATCGCCGGCGACACTTCTTGGCGGCCATCCAAACATTTATCCTTAAAAATAGGCAGCAACAATTTGGGGTCCTCCTTTAGCTATTTTTTGCAAATATATTAATAACTGTCATTCGGCTAGGCCGCTGTCATTGTCTCACTCCACCCAGAGGAAAAAGAAGGCACACGCAATTTCTTTGATATTTTTCACTTTACCTACGAAATTCATATGTCTCTCAGGGCCTCTCCGCCTCCGTTTATTCCATGCACTTCTTTTTTATTCCATAATTCAACGGGGCGTGGATCCTGGATCCTTCATCCTGCCAGGTCCTGGGTTTTAGGTGTGGTTGCAACTCTTGGCGCGTGTATATGAAAATTATGTTAATTTATACTCCGCTTGGCTGGAAGTCCTGCTGTTACTGCCTCGTTTTCTAGCCGGCTTCGTAGGCGGCGGCTTCCCCGTGGGGCGTCTGTTTGGGTTAACTTAATGTTCTACGAAGTGATTGTGGGTGTATACGACTTTTTAAGCCTTCCTATTTAAAAATATTGAAAAAAGATTTTATAGTTATTTGAAACGTAATACTGCTGCAGCATATATCTTACAGAAAATAACATTTAATAGCTAATCTTGTAGGTTAATGCAGCTGAAAAATTCCTTAAATGAACAAAACTGTGTATCAGGATATAAAACAAGCTTAAAGTGTTTTACAAATTTTTTAAAATATTTTTAAAGGCATGTAGTACCAACAGGGTAATTGCACATTCGACCCTTTGCTGTTCAACTCCTCCCTTAAGCTGTTCTTGCCACGTCTGTTGCTTGCGTGTGCCTTTTTTATGCATTAAATTAGGCAACCTTCGTCTGGTGCGGAATATGTTATATTTTTCTGCCTTCAACAGTTTGGCAGACGCTGTCATCGTCGCAAATTTGTATAAGCTTCTTAAAGGGTTAAGGCCAAGGGAAAGCGAGTTGCACAACCAGACAGCCGCATATTAATTTTTGGCCAGGAACATGTTGCGCAACGAGAAATTATATAAATGGCCAGTCGGCTGCAGTTTCCCAATTTATGAGGAATAAGACCGCAATATTTATCACATGTGTCCAGTGCCAACTTTAACGCTTCGGACTCTCTGTCCACATTCGATATATATATCGCCTATAAGCCAGAATTTAGCATAAACTTCTGCCGAAGATGCGGACATAGTTTTGCGGTCCGAATGGCACTTCTGGCCGGCATCGGGCATTAATTATGATAATATTTCTTCGACTTTAATAAGTCGGAGTGGTGGAGCAGCCGGAGCTGTTGAATATGCAAACTGTTTGCTCTGGCTGGCCACTTGTCCACTTGTCTCCACTTGGCTGCATTGTCAGGTAATTACACTAAGACGCCTATAAGCCCATCGAAAAGTAGAGGGTGCCAAGTGCAAGATGCAGGTGGGGATGAGGATGCCAAGCCCATTGTCTCCGTTCGCATTAATTAACTGGCAGCTGGGCTTGTCTGCCATGTCCCAGGTCCTCGAAGGAGCACATCCATAATACGGAAAACAAATGCAGACTGTTTGCATTGTAAGGGGAAACTCACTCAAACTGGGCCATAAATAATGCAAATGTGCAGTGTCTGTTTCTGACTTGAAAGTGAAAATTGGCTATTAATTCAATTGGAAATTCATGCGTCTTGCTTATTGATTGAACACGTAGGGAGAGCATATGTTAATTTTTCGGTAATTATTATCTCAAGTTATTTCCCAAAGCAATATCAGGCCTTGAATTATGCAAACTTGACTTAATAAATCAATATTTGACTGTGGATACGCTCGCTTAATTATTAAGCTAATACTTGCGGACGAAGTATCAGCTTTATCAAAGAAGTACTACTGTTGTTAAACCTCAACTCATTTGCCTCTGAAAGTACGTACAGGAATGTTTACAAATGTGGTTTATTTATCCGTTGTTTCTGGAAGGGATCAAGTCTCGGGTCTTTCAGCAGGCCGAAGGAAGTGATATCCCAGGGAGTGGAGCCGCTGGCGCATCATAAATGCATATTTCCCCGATTTTCCTCAACTGCTCTCCGTTTACTTTCACCCTGGAGTGGATATCTTAATCTCGCGAAAACCAAAAAGTAGGAATAAAGAAATCACTGGGAAAGCCCTCGGAAACTTTCGCCGAAAAAGGCACCTGTGTGCCACTTCTCTGTGGACTTTCCTTTCAACTTTTCGGCTATTGCCTAACACTTTTGCACCTCTCTTTGGGAAAAGAGAGGCTAATAAATTTGTACACATAAAACTTGATTGATAAAGGCCATAAATAATCGCAA
>JAEIIM010063440.1:0-20975 GCA_018874515.1 Drosophila greeni | reverse complement strand
AAAGGCTGGTTTGAATAAAAGTATAATGTGCTACGAATGATTAATAAAATTAAGAAAAAACAAAAAATTAATACCTATGAAGAGGTAATTAGGATGTATTATTTACTAATTTTTATAACCTACAAAATTTTGAGCAGCAGTTTCTGCAGATGCAGTTGTTTCCCCTGCTCCAATTGCATTTCCGCTCAAACGCTCATCTCAAATCACTCAGCTCAAATCACTCATTAGCAGTTTCCAGATGTAGCCCTTCGCTCGCTCTTATTTCATTTCCTCTTAGATCTTTCTCCCTCTTTAATCTTTTTCCCACTCTAATTACTCTCTTACTTATCACTCACCGTGGTGAGACAATGCAAGGTGATCTTATCGCCAGATCTGCTTTCTCTTGTTCTCTTTCTACTGCTCTGAGCTGATTGTAGGCTGAGTTGGCTCACCTTAGGCTCATCTCTTTGCCTAGAAGTAACGGCGTGTGCTCTCTTTCAGCTTTTTACCCTGCTGAGCAGTTTTCATTTGTAAGTCTGCGAGTGAACAAGTGCACGTGACGCGCGGGTGTATTTAATTGTAAGTGTCAGCGAGCCAGTAAAAAAATCGATTGTGCGGAAAATAATAAATAATTGCTGTGTTGCGAGTGTTGAATAAAAAAGAATGCCTACTTTCGAATTGATGTGGAAAGAGCTGAAACTCAAAATATTGTGGCAGACTTTGCGGCTAAAATTTAAGGTAAGTAAACTTGTAAAATTGCAACTTTACTACACTGCAGTTACATTTGCTATACCGGACCTAAGTTAATGTATATTACATTGACTCTTTTTAACACCAATTCCAAAACGCAATAAATCGGTGTCAAATTTCGGAAGTTTCTGTCTTTATTGCTGCCATCAGTTTTGTTAATAACTAACAGTGTTTTTGCATTAAAGTTTAGTTATCTAATCTAACATTATATCTGCATCCTCAATGCATAATTTATGTGTCAATTAATTAAGCTGAAATGGGGAAATAGCTGGAAACAGCAGCAGAACAATGGGAAAAATGCCAATAAATTCCTTATGGCTAAAAGTGTTTTGTTTGTTTGCCGCCGCAATCGAAAAAATCACGAAGTGTTAGACATTCTGGGCTCTCATCAGACTCCCACACAAAGCACGCTTCTCGTTTGATTTCAGATGAAAGAAAACAGCATTGAAATGATGCTGCTTGATGTTCAGTTAAGATCCAAGAACAAAGACATCAAAATAGTATAAATAATAGACAAAAGACTTAAGCGAAGGACTTGAATAGCAAACAGAAACTGCAGGTCATTATTGGGGGCTTAAAAAAATATTGATTAGGTAGTAAAGACTACTGAAATATAGTGTCAAAAAAGGAAAGTTGGTTACGCACACAAAAATATTTTCTTAGAGGCTAAATTTTATTTACAAAAGCAATAAAACTCAAGTCCTTTTCTGATTAATATAAAAGTGTAATACGTTTAAGTAATTGAATCCTATGTGGAGCTTATTACTCCTTTCCTAATATTATTAAATGTAATGCTTAAATATTTTTTTTTGTTTTGGCTTTGACTTGAGTTCAAGTGCAAAAATATATATACATTTTTAAGCAATTGTTTTCTTCGAAAGAGGAACCGGTCTCCCATAATGTGAGAGTATCTTCAATTGTGGCCAGCGCTGCTGCCGTTTGTCTCGGTTTCTTCGATTATAAATTGTAAATTTTTAAATTTAACGATACATAAATTACGGACAGGCCGAAGCCGAACCGATGTCGACCCTTTCGCCCCATCTCTCTGCCATTGAAATTTGCTTTGACATAACGTGAACAGCACACGTCCAACACTTGAGCGACTTTTTGGAGGCAGCTTTTTCGAAATTATTTTATTTTTTATTATTTTTGACTAACGGAATTTGTGGCTATATTGTCTTCAATATCATTAAAGCAATATTTATTTGTTCGTCGCTGTGTGTGTGCTCGTCTCTTTTACGTAATGCGCTAAACCGGACCTCGGGTCTTGGCAGATCTTGACGCCATTTGAAGAGCCGTAAAAGATCGATTTAGTGCCAGGCACACGATATTCTCGAGGCTACAAAGTTTGGCCAACGGCCAGTAGAGTGGCTCTTCTGATACCGAAACCCAAAAAACAAAAATGAAACCGAAAAATCCCGGTTTCAAGTTCGTAGTCTTAGCGCCAGACACTAATGAATAGAAAGAACCGGCTTAGAAGGCTTCCCTTAACCCTTTATTTGGTCTATTATTTATGCCTTTATGCCAAATAAATACTATTTTTAATAGAAATATAAATATTCAGCAGCAGCATTCTGCTTTAAGTTCGCATACAATTAAAACCATTAAAGTGAAGAGAATTATACGATTCTATGCAACTTAATAGAACAAAAATTAATTTAGTTAAAAATTATATTATACATTATTAGTAGCTAGCCAAATATAGAGGTATTTTTTAGACCTAATGCAAATGAAGGGTTAACTTCGTTAAATAAAGATCAAAATCTTCAGTAACAACTTCTGGTTGTGGGTCAATTCCTACACATAAAAGCCGACATCCGCGTTGACAATTAGCAAGTGTTTGGCCAAAAAAACCGAAAGTAATATACGATGTGTGAGTAAGCGCCTCCATTGCATTTATTAATTATTGTTAACCAAAACAGACTGAAAAAACGTCGCCATCCGGCGCGACGCTCAGATCACATGAGACTCCGAAACCGAAAAGCAAGCAAACAACTTTTGGCTCCATGTTTTCCTCGGTTAGAGCTTTGGGGCTTGGTTCCTGTTACTATACTGTCTATGTGTGTATTATGCAGAGTCGCGATTAGCATTAAGCACGTGATGCCACCTCTTGTGATGCCATCTTCCGAGCGGAGAAACATCTGCGGCCTGTGGCTACTGTGGCTACTGCCACGGAGTCACATCCATTTCGCCTGCAATTAAGTGGCCACTGAAATGGTCGTTTAAATGTAATTTAAGCTGGCTTTTTTGTTGTGGTCAGCTTTTTGGAGAGGTGACAAATTAAGGCCCCGTGCAAGGTCATGTGAGGGGCGTCCATTAGCCATGAAAGCCAGCGCGAAGGGGCACACACAATAGCAACACTGGCTGCACATCTGAGAAATGTGGAGTGTCGCGGCAGGCGCTGATTGATTGGAAAGCTGAGGGCACCGATCAGCGTAATCATCATCATCGGGCATCGAAATGAGGAAAACATAATGCCAGCTAATGTGAGATTATGCAAATCAAAATGCGCACCTCCAGCTCTCGATAAATACATTGACCTGCATGCCTCCGGCTCTGGGCAAAATCAACTCGAATACAACACTCTCTTCTTCGTGGGTTTTTACCGACGAAATTATCCCCCCAAAAAAACAAACACAAGGCGGGGATCTCACTCTCAGAATGCACTTTCTACAAGGGAACATGTTTACGATGTTTTCATTTACTTTTTGTTGAGTTGTTAACGCCTGGCGAGGTTGTCTTACAGATGTCCAGAGTTGTTTACAACTTGGGAATTCGTTGTGTGCGAACTTTATTTAGTTTCCTATTTGTACCTGTATTTTAGGTATTTTAATAATTATTTTATTGCTTAGATGGAGTTAAGATGGTACCCTTTAGATGGTATGTATTTTAAGGCTGAATAAATATGCCTTAAAGCTGTCTAGAGCTGTTTTCCATTTCATTTTTAATGTGCGGGAATTTCATTAATATTAAATATTAATCAATATTTATTTTCTAAGAATATTAGAATATAGTTCATATATTAATGCTAAACTTGGACATTGATATTGTAATTAATGCGATGCCAATTAAAGCTGAGTATGTGCTAAAAATGATGGGGGAATTCCCTACCGTTTATATATTAAATTCTAGGTAAAGCCGGGTAAACAGAGCTTTGTTAGTAGTAGTCATAATTATTTAAATTAGTTCCAAGTTATGACGCATTTCGAAATATTGATCGATCGGAAATCTGGTTGGACACTCGTCCTTCACGATTCAAATTTCTCTGCACCCGAAAAATGTTAACTTTTATATCGGGTTTCGTGTACAAAGGTCTCTAAACGCTTTCGAGTGACTTCAATTAGCAATTCAAGTGTCTGATACCTCCACCCTTTGTTTGTTTTTGTTTATTTGCTTATTGGCTTACGGCAAAGCCTCCTTTTTGATGACATTTAGCTGTCCAATTTATGGCTGGTCGACATGCGCCACCTGTCTTCGCCGTTTGCTTGGCATTTTAGCACTCGGCCACTAACCGAATTGTTTGGCCAAACCATTAACTTGGCCAAGACAGCTTCACTTTTTGTGGTGTCTGGACGTCGCGGGGGATGCCCTATCGCTGATTCGCTGCATTTCGATTTCTAATTCGGATCTACAGAGAGAGAAATTAGTTTGGAGTAGTGCCACTATTTCTAGGAGTTGAAATAAACCCTCTAAGGCTGAATTTCAAGTTATTTTGAGATCGTAAAATATCCTTTTTAGAGTTTACTACCACATGTATCCGAAAACATTTCTTTCTGTGTACATAGAGGGGAAACGAGGCTCTTTGGCGGGTTGCCCAATGGCAAGACCTTTGCAGCTGGGCTCGGAATCTGCGTCCCAGACTGGAATTGGAACTAACACTAGGTCTGGGGTCTGGGGTCTGGGGTCTGGGAATGAGTTTGGGCTTGGATATGGGCACCGGCTCTGGGGCTCTGGGGGCTTACATCACAGCAGGAGGCTCAAGACCCGAGACTCGTCTCACAATGAGACGAAACTTGTTTCCACTCGACTCTTTGCCAGCCGTAAATATTTGCCTCTTCACTCAGGTTTTATTTCTTCTTACTTTTTGGCGTCTTCTTTTTTTTGGGAAGCAGCTGCTGTGCTTTTTTGTTACCTTTTATTTTTGTTTCTTGTGCAAATTACAAAAATAATAAGAGAGACACAAAGCGCGTGACTCCTTTCACAAGATGCGATTTGAAATCAAAAGTGCAGACAAAGGTGTCAGAAAAAGAAAATAAAAATAAAGCACCGAGCCGAAGTTGGCCAAAAAATTGCCTTTGACCGCAAAGCGAAGCAAAAGTGTGATTTCTGGCCTGATTTTGTTGCCCTTTTCTGGTCAGTGTGCACAGGGGGAAATTTTTTTTAAAATGTATTTTTATTGTGAAAAGAAAGTTTAGATTTTTAAATATAATTGTTAAATACATTAGAAGATCACATAAATAATCTAGAAAAACTACGATTATTTTGCAAAGACTCCTATCGTATTTTAGGCAGAACCCAAAAACTTCTTGGCGTCTGCGGATACTTGTTATTAGTAGATTTAATATTTGAATATACTTTTGTTACTATAAAAGATTAAACTTAATATTTCACAGGCCTCCTAAAGGCAGATTCTGATTCCACTCTCATTATTATGTATTTTTCTCTGTGCATTGGTGTCTTGTTGGCCCTGTCCCATGCTGGGCAGTGTAGAGTCTTTTACTTTCTCCCCTGGGAGAGCGTGGTCTTGGCCCGGAGAGCGGGCCAGCCGGAGACCGAGACCCAGGGCCCCAGCGAGCGAGCGGGAGAGGAGCCGGCAAAGCTCCGGCTGCGTTACCGGTTTCGCTGCGGGGCGAAGCTCGGAGCTCGGCTTACAGCAGATCCGTTTCGCTGTCTGTGTTTGGGCCCTGCCTTTTAAGCCCGGTCCGCTGGCTGGCAGCTTTCAGATACGTTTTTGCCTCCGCCGCGTTCAGAGTCAGAGTGTGGCCTGGGGTCTGGAAAAGATCTTGGCATCGGTTTCGGTTTCGGTTTCGGTTTCGGTTTCGGTTTCGTTTCGGTTGTCCCGGCTCGCCTTGGCGGCCACCTCAGTCCGTTGGCGCGTTCCCACCGCTCGAGTCGTGTGGACGCCTGAATCGCAAGGAATCGGTTCTCCTGTCCCCTCCGTGGCCAAGATAGGCTCGTCGCAGTGCTCTTCGGGTCAATGCTGTGCTCTGCATTGCCAACGTTATGCTAATTACCGAAAGGATCCAAATCATAGCATACATCATCGGTTACAATCTCTTCGGCAAGACTCCGTCGCGGTCGCCCAGTCGCTGGTGACAGACTCCTCGCCCGGCGAGCACCCACATCCGAGAGATTCAGCCAGGAGAATTTAGCTAGAGCAACCACGCCCACATACAAATATATTTATTATACTCTCGTACCGATCAACAAATTCGCAAAACGTGCCAAATATAATTTAAACCTATTTATTTTGTCTAACAAAGAGCTAATAAGTCTAACTGTATAAATTAGTAAGTCGTTTAACTTAAAGAAGAAACCTCATAGGAAAGGCCGCAGGAGCTTCTGCTTCAGCATGAAGAGGCAACCAATGCTGCTTAGTTTAATTTTATGGTGAGTGTTGTTAGCTGTTAATGAATTTATTAATATATTTATTAAGGCAATGATTGCCAGGATAAAGTGTGAAAATAGTGTGATTTCAGGGTGCTGTTTAAATATTTTTCCACTATAAATGTATTTGATATTCAAAATATCCCCAAGTCAAGCTAGGCTTATGTGGCTTAGCACTTCTGTTTGCTAATGCCAAGAATATGTAAATATGCCTCAAACACACTGTGACCTTAGAAACAAGTTTCAGTTTTTGGCATATATTTTCGAAGGCGGATTTAAGCTGCATTTACGACTCTATTTATGCATAGCTCAGAGCTCAGAGCTCTGAGCCTAAACATAAAACGCAGATGGCCATTAAGGCAAATTATGGTTTGTAAGACATGCGAATACGCTTCGGCCTGGCATCATTAATCATTTATTTTCTACTGCGACCGAGACAACAAGAAGCGCCAACGGAAGTCGCAGATTGACAGATTCAGTCAGGTTATCACTTCCCCTTTCCGCTGGTCCTTGGGGCAGCATTGAGATACACATTCAAATTATGCGGCCGAGAATTTGCATTATGACAAAGACGAGAAATTCATTCGAGTTATGAATATTTATGGGTCGGTCGAGCGGTCATGTAATATCGGTGTTCGAATTGGATTTCTTTGCTCAGCGGCCGAGATGAAAAATCAATTTTAAGCCGAACTTCGACGCCGCGGCTGACAAGTTTCACTTTCATTTTTCACTCGGCTCTCTTGGCCTGGGAAGATGCCAACAATCGAAGAGAAAAAGCCACGGCGAGTTGTCAGCAAACAAAAGAGTCTTTTCGCTTTTTACGAGTGTATGCCGTCGTGCCAGGTGGTGATTTTTTCCATTTTTATTTTTTGGAACGATTACACAATCGTGACTTTATTTTCGTTTTCAGTCCGCGCTCGCTCGGCTGTTCGTGTTAACCGCATTGACATAATTTCCAGCGTAGGCATCCCAAAAGAAAACTTTACATAATTCGGCGGCAGCCGTGGCCGATTTATAGGCCTGCAATTAATCTATCCGTCGGGCCCATCATCAATATGATCTCCGCCGGAGTCTGTCTTAATTAACAGATTCCGTGGATCTAGCAGGCGGCCGCTAAGTGTAGAAAGTTTTCTCCCCACACCGCCTGTCGGTCGCATTAATTTGGCGCTCTGTGTTAATCAGTGTGTGTAAGTTATGCAAATGGGAACCCAAGCCCAGAGCTGCTTATGCAACCTGCGTTGGATAATCTGCCCGGAATCTGGGATCTGCATCTCGCTGGCACCTCCCTCCCCGGCGGCGACTCCAATCCATTCCGATCGATGCCACGCGAGGCCTTGGCCACCGGCTGCGACTTCCATGGTGTAGTCAAGCGCAGTGAGACAGAGGTGCTGCTGCTGGAAAATGCATTCCAGGGGATCTTTAAAAGAGAAATTTGAGAAAAGAATAACAAATAGAGGTGCATCTAGTTATAAAAGTATTAAAATATATTTTAAAATTAATTCTATGCTTGATTCAAACCCCCCTGAAGTCCACCCCTGGCCAGTTGCAGCCGCGAAGCCGATCGCTGAGGAAAATTAAGCACAAGTGCCCGCCGACTGCGACGACTGAGCGCTGACATTGTCTAGTTGACACACTTAAGTCACTTAAATCCAACTCGTGGAATTCTTGCTAAAAGTTGCGTCGAGTGTTTTACAGCATACGAACATTTTGAACACTCTTTTGACATTTTTTCATTGACTCGCACACTCGGCGTCAAGGCTTTGGCTATTCGCCCCCCTAATGCGATGTCAACGCGGAGGCCCGCCGCCGGCTCACTGGCTCACAAATTTATGGATTTTTTATAATTATGATTTTTTGCAAAGCCAAAAGGCATTCGGTGGCGAATTGGAGCAGCCGCGTGGGTCGGGCGACTGACGAAACGAAAGACTTAGGCAACGAACTTGAATTGACACTGATGCGCATCGACGACAGCAATGCGGATGTGGGTGGTAATTATGGGATGAGTGAGGAGCTTAAAAATTGTCAAGGGATGGGAGAGAAAGCAAAGGTCAAGGTGAAATATTTTAAAAAATTAAATAAGGAAGCGTCGGAACAATAATAATAAATACAAAAGATGGAAGATATATATTTGATTTACTTTAAATACAGTTTTAATAGATAATCTTTTTAAAACAACTAACCATTCATTAAGATGTCAAGCTGAAAAATATTCCTGCCCCTCAAAGACCACAGATAAAAATACTTTAAAAATATGTCGGGGCCTTAAAGAAGTTATTATTTATTCCCAATCTTATAATCAGACAACCGAACAACTTCTTGTTGCCAAATATCATGGAATAATAATGCCATAATTTGTCTTGTTCCGACATTAAAAGTCACCCGAAATAGTCAAAGCTCTCCCATCATCATTTAAGTGTTCTGGTTGCGATTAATCCACTTCGGACCCACATTCATTAGTACCCAGCAGCCGGCAGAAAGGAAAACCGAAATTTAAATTAAAGCTGGCGCCGCCTCTTCCATCTCGATTTTTTTATTTTGCTGGCTAGAACTGCTTAAAAATCAATTAGCCAGCGTGTATATGATAAATAAGCAATTAACTGACCAAACAGAGTGGCGAGTTCAAGGCTGAAACCGAAACCAAAGTTCTCTTGGTCGAGAATTCGCTGTTTTGTGTGTCTTTTTATGTGTTTTTGTAATTTAATTTGCAAGTCTTGCCCGTCTTTCGATGGTCCGTCATTTATCATATTTATTTCCAGCGTGTTCGGGACACGTTTCTGATTAATGCCCGAGTCTAATATATTGACTAATTAATCATCCGACTGTCTGGGCTGGGACATCCGAAAGTTGGTCCAGTGAAAAGTTGAATAAACCCTAGGCAGGGCCTAGAACTCCTTTTCTTCCTCGGGTTTCTTCCTGGTGAAAGGCAGTAATGATAACTATGTTATGTTGAGAGATCTCTGATCTGTAGTGGTTGACCCTGAGGAGAGCATGCATAACGCTGTCGTTGGCCAATTCCAATTCCAATTCCAATCCAAGTGATTCCATAAATCAAGAAGCCGTTGCTTAACTTGTTTTCAACTTTGCCAAGAATAATTCAAGCCGCACAAATATTTCTGATTTCTGCGAGTGTCCACTCCGTCCTGTCTGACCACTTCTGCGCCCAGAAACGGGTTACCCCGAAAAATAAGAGTAGAGCCAATATGCACAGTCGCCGAAAGCCAAGATCGAGAAAAAATCTAAAGAGAAACGGGCCGCCAATTGTCTTTCTTCTGTCTCTCTTCCCATACACAAAAAGTGTGACACAATCCACTACAGACATATATAAGATACAACCGTGTATGCATCTTGTTTTCGACTGGTTTATTTGGGTTAAAAAGAAATTTTCGGGCTGCCCTCTCTAAAAATAAAAACGGCACAAGACATCTGTGGAAAAAGCAGAAAAATGAAGCTGAAAGTGAAATCAACGACGTAATCAACTTCAGCAGGATGAAGTGGCCAACAGGCTTGACTGGGCCACGTTTTTCAGTAATTTTTTCGTCCAACAACGGAACTAAATATTTGTTAATGTGCCTAGCTCTTCAGTTTGAAACTTAAAGAGCCTTTTCGGGTCTTTATTTTTTTGTATTTAAAAAATTTTTGACACTTGGCGGCTTCCGTCATTTCAAGGTGCTGCAACAGGTTGCCTTTTTACATAAGTCTTAAGATGAGGATGGAAGTGAGGATGGTTATTGTGGTGGGAATGAAAATTGGAAAAGAAAGCAAAGTAACAATTTTGCTATTTTAATATAAAATATCAACTCTATTTAAGGTCTTGGCTCAATAAACAGGGTATCACAATCATAAGCCCCTGCTCCTCATCATCACCTATTTGGGATATTTATCCTAATTTCCATAAAAGAGACCCCTTTTCACTTTCTCACATTTCACTTGTAAATTGCCCGTAAAGATTTCACAGCTTTCGGCGGCTGCCCTTAAAAATGTTCAAGATACACCGCACACCTGGGTGCGTTGTCAAAGTCTCTGGTAAATTATCCCGCAATTTCCAGGTGATTATTTCGCCGTTTTCAGCTCACATGAGCCTAAACGTCGTATTAATGCGGGCTTGCCTTTCCTCTAGCCAAAATGGATTGAAATGGGGTCAAAGCGGTTGCCACAACCGCTGCCGGCGACCTTGGTGGCCGTAACCGACTGCCATTTGATCGCAAAGAAATGGTAAAACAAATGAAAATTGCACTCGAGCCCAGTGCCAGTCAGAGTCCGATTTGCATGCACACCACACCGTCTTGGAATTGTTTACCAATATCGAGTTGTATGCACTTTCGCAATGAAAACGAAAGTTAAACGCTCGCCGGTGTGTTGGTCGGGGCTCGAGCGCGTGACTTTGCCAGCGTTTACACTTTCTTGCCATAAAAGTGAGGCCCCACGGGGACTGGCATATGTGTAGAATTATGATCTTCACGCCTCTTGGTTTGCGACCAACGTTCAACAGCTGCAACTGCAACAGCAGCCGGTTTACGACAGGGGCGTAGTGACCACAAAATATGTTCCTCGCTTGGGTTTTGGGTAAAGTCTTCAAGGAAATAAACTTGTGAAGCATTATTTCAAATTGTTACGAAGGGAACAAATTTAAATAATATACCTAGGGTTATGTTTTGACCCCTTTGGAGGTTAACTCACCTTAATTCCATCCCTGGCTGGCCCACAGACTTGGCAATGTAACCAATATTTCGAAGCCACATCGATGAACGTCACTGAGAAAACTCGAGGGGCAAGAGATGAAGAAATTGCGTCATGCCAGGCAGCATTTGATGTCGGCAGCATGATGATCATCATCGTTTTCTGCTAATGAAGTGCACTTGAAAATCTTCTGTGCGCAGATCTCTTGAGCTGGCCCGTTCCTCGGACAAGTTTCCCCATCCTCCTGCAGTGCAGAATAAAAGAGTGGCTATGTGGATGGGGTTGGGGCTGGGTCCGGGCATAATGTATTCAATCACGAGTATTTCCCTAGCCTTTTGTCTACGGCTTACTCCTAGCGCTCTATTGTGTAATGCTCAGAGCCCAGAAACCGACTCTGTAATGAACATGACAAAGAAACAACAGCCGCAAAGTGAAACAGAAAATGTGTTTTTTATGTTTTGTGAGTGTATAATGTGTTGATCACATGACCATCACATCCGAGACTGTAGCTTGTCTAGTAAAAATATAAAAGAGGTTCGTGATGCTCTTTGCTGTATATATTAATATATACTCCAAATGGGTTAGCTTATATTATATTTCACCTAAAAAATGTAAAGTATCATATTTTTTAAATTGTTTTGAGGGACTTTTCTTTAATTTGTATGCTGAATGCTTGAAAGTTTTCTTTGGCTTTATGCAGTAAAGTTAATACGTTGTATGAGAACTATAGCCCTAGCTCAAGTTTCAAGTACTCAGGCAGAGCATCCAGAAGTCACCTTTGGCTCCAATACTTTCGCTTTCTTGTTTGGCTTGCAAACATTTCTGGTAGTAGTGACTGCTGTCGCTGAGTCGGTGGTATGGCCACTATTGGCAACGGTGTTGGTGGTAGGAAATCATGTGCAAAGTCACATGACGATGACGCTACGTGCCGCCGGAGTAATTGCAGCAAGACATGGATGCCGAATGGGTGTTGCCAGCGGCGAGTGTGTGTGTGCATAAAGATGGCCAGGTGGATGACTATATGTATTCAGGCATCTGCTGGTGTGTGTTGATAATGAAAACTACGACGTCAAACGGCGAAGGCATGAGTAAGGCGCATACCAAACACTCGCTGGCTTCCGCAATTGGTGCCGTGCTCATTTGTTATTTCTTGTTGTTATTAATAGAGCGGGTGGGTGCCACAGTAACCCATTTGGGGCAGCGGCTCACTAAGCCGCCCGAATTGCCACAGCCGCCGCTGCTGAGAGTGTGTTGCTGCATGATTTGGCAATTGGCGGCAATTGGCGTCAAGTTTGTTGCCTCAGTCTTTTGTTTAGCGATTGCGCAAACCGATTGCGGGTGTGCGGCGACTTCCATTTCCACTCCCCAGCGCTGTGTGTGTGGTGTGTGTGCTTATCTAAGGCCACTTAAGCTCGTGAACAATTAATTCGTGACTCTCGATCTCGCCTCTCCCGGCTACCGAAGCATCGGCACTTGCAAATCGAACATAAGTCGAACATAAGGCTTATCGCAAGTATATATGCAAATGCAAGCATAATTGCCTTCAGCAATACCTATTAAATAATGCCCATTTAACAATGATAAATTGCCAGCAATTGTTCGCCACCGCTGATGATACAGTCGCCTTATGCAAGTCCCTCTTTATACAACAGTTTTTAGGACTGACACGCGTTCATCAGCAGTAGATCCGAGGCCCAACTGGCTTTACTTGTTGGGGCAATTGCATTTTTACAGTTCTTACTCACGTGTTTTGTACTGGCAATCGATCTGTAAACAAAATGCAAATGCTCCCGAGTAAGCAGTATAAAATTCCTCAACAACCCTGCTATCCTCGATGTGACCGATAATCGAACTTTTAACGAGGAATTTGACTCGTCGAGGTTCTGAGAAGAGATTTCCATACTGGCTGCCTGGCGTTTCCGTTTTCGCCAACCAGTCAGCTGAGTCGAAATGTCAAATGCATTTGGCCAAAAACGAGTTGAGTTTGTATCTCTTTCGAAATTCCCAAAAACCCCCAACTCAAAGAACTTCCGTTTTACGAACTTTCCTTTTCAATGTTTGATTTATTTAACCGCTGCACCATTTGCCAAACGACGCTCAATAAAAATAAAAAGAAATGCCAACATCGGATGTCATAATGCTGTTAAATAACGTATACGCCGCGTGTGCCGTGCATTTCTATTTGCGGTTTCGACCGTCCGTCCGTTTGTTTTGTTTTGTTTGCTGTGGCTTTTACGGGTGCCATCATGACACACATTTTTGCATTTCCAGGCACCAGCCAATGACATAAATACCAGCACAAGAGCCACAAACAAACAAATGTAAATTGCCGAGCTACTTCTCTGCTTTCGCTTTTGGCCAACTTATTTATTTATTTGCCGGGGAGAGATACGTGAGCACCCGAGTTCTGCCTTAAGTTAAGCGATGTGTGTAGCAGTTATACTCATTGGCCAATGGAAACCCAATTAATACAGATTACGAGTTATTTCTGGCATTTCTTTCATTAGTTATTTCATTAGTTATTTCGCTTCGCTGGGTGTGAATCCAATGCAATGGCCTGACCCAAATTACCTGTAAACGAGAAAAGGAGTATTAGTAGCCGAGATTTCACCACCAAGATGCGGCGCACCCACAGAGAGTACATTTCCATAATTAAGCCAGACGTTCCCTTTGATTTGTTCCGGCCAAAAATAGATTTATGTGGCTCTTGAACTCCGACAAGCATAAGTGGTTATCTCGGATCCAAATCATTAAAATCGACACCAGCCAGTGGCCTTGGTATATCGTCTAAACAAGCCGAGCGAAATACCACAAATTACGTTCAACTTCAACAAAAATATGTGCATATATAACCCGATAAAATGAGCAATTAAATCGAAACCAGAAAGGCAAGTCGGGGAAGTTCTCCGAAATGTATGTAGGGGAAGGTGAGGACGTTTACCCAAACATTAGGCGAGCTCATTAGGCGGGTTCTAAAGCGGATCTTCAACGCCCACATCCACGTATCGGAAATCTAACAACAATGCTGCAGGCTGTTGCATAATCTCCGGTCTTGACGTCAATTGCGGAGTCTCGCTGTTGACAAAAGACTTCAATTCCGAAAATAATGTCAATGCAACGGCGCAAAAGAAACTCCGTCACGTGACGCGGGCCGAAGTCTTTATGGAAACCGAAGAACGGGCATAATGACGGGGCTTAATAAGCTGCAGTCAGTCAGTCAATCACTCAATCAGGCAGAGCCTTTTGGGGGCAGTCATTGTTCATAATTCGAAATTGATTAGTTCGGCACAGACTCACATCCGGTTAGCCAGAAAAGCTGGGAGATTTACGAGGCGTAAACCCCCCTACCTCACACTGTACTATAATACGTATATATACCTAGTTTCGTAGATAAATCTGTAGTTTTCATCGCTGCGCCGTGCCTCGTTCAATTAACAGTGTAAGCAAACGATGGCAGTGTGAGAAAAACTTGTAATTACATTCCGGAAAATGCCCAGAGCCCGCGAGTTCATGAATGAAACGGAGACCCTGTCGTGCGAATTATAAGCACGTGGGTTAAACCGAAATTATGACAACAAACAAATAGGGAAAACCTGGCGAGTAGACTTTGGGGAAAGCCAAACAGTAAAGCCATAAAAGACTAAGTTAAGTTAGAGGGAGAACTAAACAGAGACAATGAGAGTTTACTGTTTGGGGGTTTGTTGTTTAACTATTTTTAAGTAAATCAATATTATTAAGTAAATCAATATGTATTTAACATTATCCTCCTATTTGCAGGTGCCTTTGTGCCCCCAGTCTGACCCTCCGTATCCCCGAGGACCTCGAGAATGCCGCCATCAATGCCTTGCGGTCGGAGCGAGCCCGCTCCCTGACTCCCTGCGACTCCTCCTCGCCGGAGGGCAGTGTGGCCAACGAGTACGACGTGTGCCCGCCGAGCAAGTACCGCCAGCCCACCGCCGAGTGCAACAATGTGTCGCACAGGAAGTGGGGCGCCCGCGGCGACATCTTCCAGCGCCTGCTCCCGGCCGACTACGCCGACGGAGTGAGCCAGCCCAGGAGCTCCCGGGGCACCCACGCCCTGCCCGACGCCGAGCTGGTCATCGAGCAGCTGCAGCGCCACGTGGAGAGCGAGCTGCGGCATCCCCACATCACTGCCATGCTGCCCGCCTGGGGCCAGCTGCTGGCCAACGACCTGGTCGAGGTGGGCCAGCTGCCGATCTCGGGCAGGTGCTGCGAGCGCGACTCCGCCGTCAAGGATCCCAGCGAGCTGCAGCAGTGCTTCGTTCGGGCGGGCCCCGACTGCAAGGAGTACAAGCGGTCCGCGCCAGGCTTCGACGCCGAGGCGTGCCAGAAACGTAAGAAATGGAACAGAAACTGGGAGGGGATCCTCAGAGCTAAGCAGCTGCTTTCCCTTACAGACACTCGCCAGCAGATGAACATCGCCTCGGCCTACATCGACGGCTCCGGGCTATACGGCTCCACGCGCCACGAGTTCGACCAGCTGCGCACCTACATCAGCGGCGGCGTCAAGGTGGAGTCCTGCAAGTTCTGCCAGGCGGCCGGCGCCACCGGAGCCCTGCACCGCGCCCTGCTGCAGCAGCACAACAACATCGGCGAGCAGCTGGCCCACATCAACCCCGAGTGGTCCGAGGAGGACGTGTTCCTGGAGGCCCGGCGCATCATCACCGCCACCATCCAGCACATCACCTACAACGAGTTCCTGCCCCTGGTGCTCGGCCAGGAGACCACCACCGCCAAGGAGGGCCTGCGCCTCACCGCCGAGAAGCACGCGAGCAACTACTCCAGCTCGGTGCGGGGTGGCATCTACAGCGAGTTCGCCTCCGCCGCCATGCCCGCCTTCTGGAGCATGTACCCGCCCGAGATGCTGGCCAAGAAGATGTCCGCCCACGAGCTCCTCTCCATTGCCGCCCTGCAGAAGTCCCTGGTTCCCAGCCAGACAAATGCCGAGGGCTGGTCCGAGCTGGCCCTGGCCGTGCACCGGGGTCGTGACCACGGCGTGGCCTCCTACGTCCACGCCCTGGATCTCTGCGAGCGCCGCTTCGCCGACCAGGGTGCCGCCAATGTCAGCTTCGATGCGCTGAGCCAGCTGTCCAAGATCCCCGAGGAGTACATCACCAACCTGCGTGACATCTACCAGTGGGTTTTGGTTTTTAATGATTGCCTAAATGGGTGCTAATATTCGGGTGTTCTCTTGCAGGAACGCCGAGGACATCGACTTGCTGGTGGGCGCCCTTCTCGAGGAGCCCGTGGTGGGCGCCCTCTTCGGTCCCACCATCAGCTGCCTGCTGACCCTGCAGTTCGAGCAGCTGAAGCAGACGGACCGCTTCTGGTACGAGAACGAGATTCCGCCCTCGTCCTTCACCCTCGAGCAGCTGAAGAGCATTCGCCAGACCTCGCTGTCCGGTCTGCTGTGCGGCTCTCACCAAGTGAGCACTGCCCAGTCCAAGGCCTTTATTCTGGAGGATAACTATCTGTGAGTGCCATCATTTATGGGGAAGACCCCAAAATAATCCTTGTTGATTTCCAGGAACTCTGTCCTGGACTGCGAGCAGCTGCCCAAGTTCGATCTGAAGGCCTGGCAGGTGAATCCCGAGGACGAGGTCCATGTGGAGCACGTGGAGGTGGAGCCAGCCACCAAGGAGGCCATTGCTGAACTGAGTCCTGAGCTGATCGAGGCTGCTGTGGAGCGGGCCAAACAGGAACTGGAGGAACGCAAGCGTTTCGAATACGAAGTGTGGCGCACAAGTGAGTTTTAAAACAATTTGTAGCTGGGTTTTGGTCAATACATAGAGAAGCTTTCTGAAGAGATAAAATTATATATGAAAACATTTCACTAAACGACCACAATTTCTCTCTACAGAGGGTGGCATCAGTGCTCGCTCCCCCGACGGCACCGCCGCCTCCTTCAGCAAGGCCAACCTGGCCGCCCTGAACCTGGCCAACTCCTCGCTGATTTTCGAGCTGACCTCCAACGAGATTGTGAAGACCCTGAACCACATTACGCGGCGCAAGCGTCAGATCTTCAACCCCAACCAGAACGCCTTCAATCGGAATGAACTGACCGATACCCTGCAGACCGTGGACATCAGTGGCCTGCTCGGCGGAGCCCAGAAGCCACAGGAGGGCTGCCCAGAGCCCAACACCGCCTGCGATGCCAACTCCCCCTTCCGCACGCTCTCCGGCAGGTGCAACAACCTGCGGAACCCCAACTGGGGCAAGTCCCTGACCACCTTCTCCCGCCTGCTGCCGGCCCAGTACGAGGACGGAATCTCGGCGCCCAGGGTAACCGGCGTGACCGGAACGCAGCTGCCCAACCCGAGGACCATCTCGACCACGATCCACCCCGATATATCGAACCTGCACACCCGCTACTCCCTGATGGTGATGCAGTTCGCCCAGTTCGTCGACCACGACCTGACCCTCACGCCGATCCACAAGGGCTTCCACGAGTCCATTCCCAGCTGCCGCCCCTGCAACTCCCGCCAGACAGTGCATCCCGAGTGCAACCCGTTCCCGGTGCCCGCCGGCGACTTTTACTACCCGGAGGTGAACGTGACCAGTGGCGAGCGCTTCTGCTTCCCGTCGATGAGGTCGCTGCCGGGCCAGCAGTCCCTGGGCCCGCGTGACCAGATCAACCAGAACACCCACTTCCTCGACGGCTCCATGGTCTACGGCGAGACGACGTGCCTCTCGAACAAGCTGCGCGGCTTCTCCGGCCGCATGAACAGCACCCAGCTGAGGGGCAAGGAGCTGCTGCCACTGGGACCCCATCCCGAGTGCAAGTCCCGCAACGGTCTGTGCTTCCTGGGCGGCGACGACCGCGCCTCCGAGCAGCCAGGCCTCACCGCCATCCACACCGCCTTCCTGCGCGAGCACAACCGGATCGTCGAGGGACTGCGCGGCGTGAACCCGCACTGGAACGGCGAGCAGCTCTTCCACCACGCCCGCAAGATCGTCAGCGCCCAGGTGCAGCACATTGTGTTCAACGAGTTCCTGCCGCGCATCCTCAGCTGGAACGCCGTCAACCTGTACGGCCTGAAGCTCCTCCCGCAGGGCTACTACAAGGACTACAACCCCTCCTGCTCGCCCATCGTGTTCAATGAGTTCGCCGCCGCCGCCTTCCGCATCGGCCACTCCCTGCTCCGTCCGCACATCCCCCGCCTGAGCGTACAGCACCAGCCCGTGGATCCCCCGCTGCTGCTCCGCGACGGCTTCTTCCGCATGGACAACCTGCTGCAGCCCGGCATCATCGACGAGATCCTGCGCGGCCTGGTCGCCACGCCCATGGAGACCCTGGATCAGTTCATCACCGGCGAGGTGACCAACCACCTCTTCGAGGACCGCAAGATTCCCTTCTCGGGCATCGATCTGATCGCCCTGAACATCCAGAGAGGTAAGTTTTGTCCGGAGCTTAATTCCAACTAATTTATAAATCGAATTCCCTTAATGTTCCGCAGCTCGAGACCACGGCATTCCCTCGTACAACAATTATCGCGCCCTCTGCAACTTGAAGCGCGCCACCAACTGGAACGACCTGAGCCGCGAGATCCCCACCGAGGTGATCAACCGCTTCCAGAAGGTCTACGCCAGCGTCGACGACATCGACCTGTTCCCCGGCGCCATGACCGAGCGTCCGCTGCAGGGCGGCCTGGTGGGCCCCACCCTGGCCTGCATCATCGGCATCCAGTTCCGGCAGCTGCGCAAGTGCGACCGCTTCTGGTACGAGAACCAGAACCCGGAGGTCAAGTTCACCGAGGCTCAGCTGGCTGAGGTCCGCAAGGTGACCCTGGCCAAGATCGTGTGCGAGAACCTGGAGATCACCGGCGACATGCAGCGTGCTGCCTTCGATTTGCCCAGCAATTTCCTGTGAGTAAACATTCTCTTACCGATTAATTTATCTATAAAAATACGTTCTGACAATACTTATTTATTACTTGATTTATTCCTGCAGGAACCCCCGAGTGCCCTGCGCCTCAATGCCACAGATTGACCTGAACGCCTGGCGCGAGAATGTCCAGGGCTGCCAGATTGGCAACCGCAACGTCCGCGTGGGAGACTCTGCCTTCCCTTCGCCCTGCACCAGCTGTGTGTGCTCCGCCGATGGGGTGAGTTATCCGAAATTAAAAGTTAAAACTAAAGATTCATATTCCTTGTTATACTAAGAAAGGGAGCCAGCTTGAGGCAGCTCTAGCTGTTGCTTTAAATAGTTTTAACAAACTCTAGCCATAGATTAAGCTTGTAACTAATGTAAATTCCTATTTCTTAACCCAGGCCCAGTGCGCCTCGCTGCGTATCACCGATTGCGGCCAGCTGATCCGCCAGTGGCCCAAGGAGGCGATCCTGCGCGACGAGGTCTGCAACTCGCAGTGCGGCATCTACCTGACTGGCCAGCAAGCCAGCGGCTTCAATCCCCAGCAGCGCCAGGGCCAAGCCCAGCCACGCGTGACCCGCTCCCGCAACCAGAACCTCTTCAAGTTCCCCGATTTGACACCCTTCATCGCCTCCCTGTAAACGGTACAGAAATAAGGATATAACCCGTGGAGGAGCCCGTAGAAGCGATAATGAAAATGTTGTTTGATGCTTACCTAAAGACTTTTCCAATGCACGATCGAGGCGTAGCGCTCGGTCGAAACTCGAAACTCAACTCTCGGCCCTGTCACCATCAGGCGTTATCAATCGGCGCCTAGTTAAATTCTCTTTTAGGTTGCACAATTAGCCTTTGTAAAGTATAGGCTAAGCGAGTCCATACTACCATAATTCCCAGTGTGCGTCATGCTATATAACCACTAAACATAAACCTGTACGATTAATGCATATCGATTTATATATGCCTAATAAACTATACCTTTTAAACACATGAGAATTTCTTGAACCAGGGAACTTGGTTTAAGGCCGTGCGCCTGGAAAATTAAATAAGATGCGGGTATTCGGAAATTGCAATAAATAATAAACTCGATACGTAGTTATTGGCCAATTTTTGCAAATTTATATGGGTCAAATTTAAAAAATAAATTAATTTAATAAATATATTAATCAGCATGTTGTAGGCAAAAACGAAATTTCAATTTGGTAGTTTTCAGTAAAAATTCATCGATTCCTGGATTTCATGTACCAGGCGCACAGAATGCAGCAGCAGGTCGATGCTACACTGTGGCCGGTGATATTCACCATCCCTTTCTGTTCCTAGTGGAAAAGAGCCGTAATTTTTGCCACTACCCAACGACCTGCTGTACTTTCTGATATAGCAGCTATCCCATTCTCGCCCATGTAATATTATACTGTGACCGATGGTGCTCCCTATCTCGTTCTGTTCCTGTGGGAAAACAACCGCAATTCCCGCACTTGCCAACGACCCACTGCTGTATAATATATCAGCTATCCCTTTCTGGCCCATTAGGGACATAGGAGGCCGCCATTAAATAAAAATATGAATAGGCATGGCTGCCTACTGAGTTCTGTAGCTGTCCCTTTCTGGCCTATTAGGGACTTAGGATGCCGCCATTAAATTAAAATATTAATCAGCATGGCTGCCTACTGAGTTCTGTTCGCCTGGTATTGTCCTGGTTTGTCAGTATCTTTAACCAATGACTCGAACGGATTTTGGCGAACTGAAATGCAAACATGTTGTTCACGATTTCTGCTGTCTACTGATTTCTCTGCGCCTGGTATTCGAATTGAGAAAGGTGAACATTTTCTATTACGATTTTAGTCTAGTTTGGTTTTTTCTTCCTGGTTTCTTCCCGTGCGAGTCATTGTTTGACAATAATGGCATACCAGGCGAATACCAGGCGAACAGAAAGCTGTAGGTAGCAGCGCTGTGACGCCAAGGTCATAGCGAATGCCGGGAGGGATCTTGTTTTTCTATAGAAATATATTAAGGGCAGTTCTACATTGGCTAGAACGGGATAGCTGCTGTATACTCCGAGAGAGCAGTAGGTCGT
>JAEIIM010063340.1:0-17521 GCA_018874515.1 Drosophila greeni | reverse complement strand
GTTAGTCCAGGCGCTCGTGGAGCAGCGCGTGCGTGCCCGGCGGATGGTAGGGCTGAGCATTGTGCAGGCCGTTCTGGTGCGATAGGTGGCTCTGTGGAGGGCAGAAAAGAAGACAGTGAGTACGGGTGAGCAGGTCGGGTGCGCACGCGTCTGCTTGGGTGAATCTGCAAGAATAAATGGCGGCTGGTCCAGGGGTGTACAAAACATAGTATCGATAGTACTATCGATAATATCGATGGTGGCTGTGCTCCGTGATACCCAATTGTTTTTTACCACCATCGATATATCGCGATGTGAGATATTTGAAATACATGTCAGAGATCTGCAACGAGTAAAAAGTTATCGATAATTTACTCGGATCGTATGTGATCGGCTTGAGCGAGTCAGCACCTGGCACGGACGAATGCGGACCTCCGACATCTCCTTGCAGCTCAGCCTTTGCGTTTTCAAGTCCCTTAAGCCCTAAAAGTGTTTGTTAACTTTATACAGCTTAAAAAATTGTTTAGGTGTGGCCGCACGATGTTCCATTTATAAAGCCAAAGTTCGCCCGCCAAAGAGCTGATCTATTCGCTTCGCGCCACAGCTGGTCACACTTAGACGTACCGCACGAAATTCAAATGTTAATACAACAAAACAACAAACAGCAGCAGCCATCATATTTGTTTTAATCCTCCCAATGACAACACATTGTGGTTATTTATATTGTTTCGGTTTATATTCCTTTTATTTTCTTTTCGATTCTTTAACGCGTGAGGGACAAAAGTTTGCTTATATATGATGCATTTCTCGTTTTGCTTTTTATTTTATTTTGTACGTTTTAGACTACAGTTTCAGTTATACATATTAGAGATTTCTTAAGTATAGGTTTTACATATAATGTGTGGTGTGGTGTGTCGCGAGCTTTGGGCTCTCCCCAAATGAGTTTCCACCTAGCATGGACCTTGGTCTTCCTTGCCATAGTGTTGGATGAGGGAACACCAGTTGTTGGAGAAGAGAAACGACGACAATGTATGGTTTAAATTATGCTGCTTGAAAAGTGTTTTTAAATCAAACGAAGGAATACGACTGACGGGGTCTGGAAGTCTGAACAAAAAACAAACCCCTCAGCAAAGTGTACTGCATTTCCTATGTAGTTTTGAGATGAATTTGTAAGCAAAGAAAGCAGATTTTCGAAATCTTTCATAACGTTTCGAAAATCTGGTTTGGTTTTTACGTTCTGATCGGATCTGCTACGGCCTTAAGTGTCCTTATCACTAGTTCTATTAGTCTTCATTGATAAACCGAAAAAAGGGGACCAAAATGAATGCATGTCTCGGTTTCAGAACCGATTTTCGAATTTTGGGGAAGACCAAGGCTTAAATACAAAAATCAAAAAAAGTAAAATCAAAATAAGAAAAAAAATACGATTTTTACATCTATCGCTTTGGGTTTTTCAAACCTTTGTGAGTGTGTGTGTGTGTGCTTGTCATGCGTGTGTGAAAATACTTTGAAAATCCTGATGGCTTTTACTAAGTCTAACTGAGCGGTTTCCCCGTTTTCCCGCGGCTTCCTTCGGTCCGCTTGCTTTGGTGCTGCGCGTCTCGTGAAACTTCGCTTTCTGCTTGAATAATTGATGTGGTGTACTCTGGTACCAGGACGTACCTTCCCCTCCCTCCTTCCTATATATATATATATATGTATATATGTAAGCTTAAATGACTATTGTATCTGGGTAATATGTTTCCGTAAATATTAAGTTTTAAAGTTTAAACTAGCCCTAGTCCTTGCTCTTTTCTTGTGTGCACTCTACTCCCTTGCGTCGCATTTATCGACCCCCTGAAACTCGGCTCGTACTTCCCGTTCCGAGGGTCGATCCATGGCAGGCGCAGTAGAAACTAGGTTAACATTAAAAAAAAAGGTCTTAGATAAATATATATATATGATGCATACATATATATACCCATATCGGTGTTGGTGTGTGTGTTCGTGTGTTGTAAGTTCTTAAGACTAGAAGCAAGCTAAAAAGTATTCTTTAGGTAGGAGGACACACGCCACACACAACCCGCGCCACACACGTGCTATACATATTATATACGGTGGCCGAATTGCTGATGGAATGCGTTGCTGTTCATCTCGCTGCTGCTTAGGCGCTACTTAAGGTTCGGACGATGAGGTGAGGATGATGGCGGTGTCTTTGAGTGGTGGACAGTGGTCTGACTGGACTGGCTTTGTACAATATTCAAGTGAGTTCTTGGATGAGTTTGAGGTGAGTGCTGAGAGAGAGCTGGGAGCTCAGAGGTTCGAGTGAGTGATTGTGCCTGGCGGTGACTCAGTTTGTGGCAGCTGCAGCTGCAACAGTCTTGCTGCTCTTATTGTTGTTGTTGTTGTTGTTGTTGGCCAGCAGCGCCGACTTGGAGTCAGGCTTCGTCTTTGCCGGCGACGAGGCCGCCGCGCTGCCGGCTGCTGCTGTGGCGGCGGCGGCTGCTGCCACTGTGAGCTTTGGCCCATTGAGGAAATGGCTTTTGATGTGGCTCTGGAGTAGCTCCTGGGAATCAAAACAAAGTTGACATAGATCACAGGTAAAGCTGGGATCATTCAACTGATCGTCAGCCCTCTTCTTACGCCGCTCACCCGTGGAATGTGAATGCGAATGCGAGCGCGAGCGCGACGTGGTCGTTGAGGTGGACTCGCTCTCCGACGAGGAGGCCGCCGACACCACCTCCTCCTCCTCCTCCACCTCCATCTCCACGTCGTCGCCCTCATCCAAATCATCGTCATCCACCTCCTCGATGGCATCATCCACATCCTGGATGTCGGCATCCGGCATGGCGTCCTCCTCGTCGAATTCCTCCTCGATAATGTCATCGATGGGCATGACGCCATCATCCTCCTCCTCCTCATCGTCGTCGTCGGAACTGTGCATGATCAGTGGCGGCATTTTCGACTTGGCCTTCCCGTTGCCATTCATCAGCGGCGCCGGCGGTGGCGGCGATGGCGAGAGTGCCACTGCCACTGCCACTGGCTCCGGTTCCTCCACATCGTCATCCTCATCCTCCTCGACGTCGTCGTCCTCGTCTCCATCCTCGCTCTCCTCATCGTTATCATCATCATCCGAGCTGAAGACCTCCTCGACGAGATCGTCGTCGTCCTGGCTGTGCTGCTGCTCCGGCTGCTGCGGCTGCGGCTGTTGTTGGGCCAGCAGATGAGCAGGCTGCACACCCTCCTCATCTTCACCCTCGCCTCCATCGCCCTCGTCATCCTCCTCGTCGTCGTCGTCGTCGGAGTCATCGTCCTCATCGTCTCCCGTGCCTGAACTCTCCTCCTCCTCCTCGCCGGAGCTATCCTCCTCGTCCAGGTCATCGCTTTCATCCGCTTTCTGTGCTCCTGCCACCTTATTCTTGCTGTTCCGAGCTTCGTTCTCCCCGTCCCGATCTACTTCATCATCATCTGCTGTTAATTCCGTCGCATTCGCAGCTGCCGCTGCTGTGGCTGCCGTTGCCGCCGCCTCCCGATCAATGGCCGCCTTGGTGGCCACCGGCACAATGACCTCCTCCTTGAGATGGTTGTTGATGTGGTTCATCAGCTTCTCCTTGCGCGACAGATACTCGCCGCACAGGTCGCAGCCCCACTGGAAGGGGCAGAACGGACGCACCACCTTCGCGTCGGCCAGCTTGTGCTCGATCCACAGCTCCTTCGTCTCGAAGCTCAGCTGGCAGCGACGGCACTGCAGGTGGTCGTCCACCAGGATGACCGGCGGCTCCGGGAGATTGCTTACCTCGTGCTTGTGCAGCTCGTACATGTGCCGGCGCAGGTTGTTGTTGCTGATGAAGGTGGAGGCGCAGTACTCGCACTTGAGCTCACGCTTCCGCTTCATCGACTTGCTGCTGCTGCTGCCGCCGCTGTGGTTCATGCTGCTGCTCGAGTGGCTGTTGTGGCTCTGCTGCTGCTGCTGCTGCAGCTGCTGGTTGGGCATCAGGCCCACCGCATGCAGCTCGCGGAGGTGCAGCATCGAGCTGCTGCTGTTGCTGCTGTTGGTGTTGTTGTTGTTGCTGGTAGTGTGATTGTTGTTGGTCAACTGTGTCGCTTCGCCGTCGATGGGGTTCTGCAAGGATCGCAAGAAAGGCGGCCGGGAAGAGGGATAAAGGGAAAGGCAGAAGAGAAAACAAAGATTAGTTCAAGTTCCGATTGCAATGACGAGATGTTGATATCTGTTTTTTGCGACTGGTGCGGAGGCATCATCATCATCATCAGCACATCATTATTAAGTTTAGTTAGTTAGTTAGTGGGTGGCGCGACAGACGGAACGAGACTACACTCGCCCAGCGTCCATCGGCGCTCGCGTCCTCCTCCTCGCTGCACAAGCCGAAAAACGCTCACCTGCTTGCTATCACCTCTGAAATGCCACTTGCGATGCACCTTGAGCGCAATCACCTGGGGGAACGTCTTCGCGCACAGATCGCACGCGTACTCCCCGTTCTCGTTCTGCCGCTCAACCTGGAACTGGCCGGCGTCCGCCGGCCCGTCGTCGAACATCGCCGCCAGCGGATTGTCCACGTACAGCTCCTGCTCGTGCTTCTGGATGTGCTTGCTGAAGTGCTCCTGGTCGTTGAACCGCGCCCCGCAGATGGTGCAGGCCACCTCCGGTATGCGGATCTTCAGT
This sequence comes from Drosophila greeni, assembly GCA_018874515.1. Taxonomy (NCBI): domain Eukaryota; kingdom Metazoa; phylum Arthropoda; class Insecta; order Diptera; family Drosophilidae; genus Drosophila; species Drosophila greeni. Next base: position 12,882 of record JAEIIM010063340.1, on the reverse strand, counting down.
GCAGCCTGGACAGGCGCTGCCACAGCAACGCTTCCCGATGCCGACACCGTCGCGCCTCCATTGCTGTCGCCTCCCTCCTCCAGCTGCTGCTGCTGCTGGCCTCCATCGTCCTCCTCGTCGTCGTCGTCGCCCGTCTTGTGCCGGAAAACGGCGCGCTGCAGGGCCGCCTGCTGCTGCTGCAGCGAATCCTGCTGCTGGTGGGCACCCGTCGAGGTGATGGGCTTGCGGTTGCAGGTGGGCGTGTGGTTGTCCAGCATCTGGCGGTCGAAGAAGATCTTGCGGCACAGCGAGCACTCGGCCGGGTCTGGCACCTGCGGATGCTTCTTGTAGCGGTGCACCTGTGGGCGAGAGAGAGGGAGCATGGAAAGGAGAGAGTAAGCATTGGGAACTGGTTACAGAAGGCACACAGAAACACTCACCCAGAGACTCTTGCGTCCGCTGTAGACGTTGCCACAGTCCTTGCAGGAGTAGTCGTTCGAGTCGAACTCGTCGTGCGAGTTTATGTGGATGGCCAGCTTCTTGTTGGTGTTGAAGTTCGAGGGGCAGTACTTGCACTGGTACCAGTACAGCGGCGCGCCCACTCCCAGGCCCGACGACACGTTGGCCGAAAGGGTGGACAGATCGGCCTGATCTGCGGCTGTCGGCTTGCCTCCGCCTTCTTCGTCCATCAAACCGTCGTCCTCCAGCTTCGAGGAAGTTGAGGCGGACGCCGATGCCGAGGCAGAGGCAGAGGCCGATGCCGACGCAGAGGTCAGCTTGTGAACGCTGCGCTTGTGCTGCTGCAGCTCCAGCTCCGAGCTGTACACAATCGAGCAGACCTCGCACTCGAACTGCTTGATGATCATCTCGTCCTTGATCGCCCGGCCGTGCACCTTGAACAGATGCACCTTCAGGCCCTTCTCGTAGGCGAACTCCGCGTTGCACAGCTTGCACTTGATGAACTGCACGTTCTGCACCTGGTGGTCCGTCAGCATGTGGTAGCGGTAGGACTTCTTCGAGCTGAAGCGCCGCTGGCAGATCCGGCAGCGCATTCGCCGGAAGCGACGGTCGGCCGCCTGATCCAGGCTGCGCCGGAATACGGCCTGCTCCTGGGGCGTTTGATTGGCCATCGCCGGCGGCACAGCATTGCTGCTGGCGGCCATTGCCGGGTTAGATGCAGAATATGCAGCCGCCGCAGCCTCGGGACTTGCGTCCGCTGCCGCCGGCGTGGCTGTTATGGTCAGGGATTTGGGTGTCATGCGATTGGCCGCCGCCAGAGCTGCGGTCACCACACTGGCGGCCGTGTAATGGGAGCGCATGTGATTGGAGAGGCCAATGTTGTTGCTGAACACGGCATTGCAGATGGGGCACTCCTTCTGCTGCTGGCTGCTGGCGACGCCGGCCAAGCTGCTGTTGTTGCTGCTGTCATCCAGCCGGATCTTCTTGGCCACGCTGCCCGCCGCCTCGTCCTCGTCTTCGTCTGCAAGGAAAGGGGTTACGGGTTAGTAAAAGTTAGGGGTATACGTTGAAGCAAAAAACGAAGGCGTCTAAGCTTCGCAGGAAGTCAAACGAATGACATTATGATGCTTAAACACACAAATTACAAGTAAGTTTGTTAATATTCCTAGCAATACTTTCAAATGGGAATTTAAATGGAGACAAAGTCCAAGACGAGGACACAAAGGTGGTTAACAGGTTAACAACAAATATTATGAGGATATTATAAGGTAACGCGCACAGCAAACACTAAGAGAGAGCCAGAGAGCGGGGACGTCTACAAACTAAGCCTAATTACCGAGGGTCCCACCATTTGTTATCGACATCAGGTCCTTCATCACGTAGTCGTAGCGACCCGTGTACACATTCGGCGTGCTGCCGTCCGCCAGCTTCACCGCATCCGCGTTCACGATGTACTCGAAGCCGCCCGAGTGCCGGTTCTTGTCCACGCCGTGCACGTTGATCATGTGCTCCCGCAGGTAGGAGATCCGCGGGTAGCCCAGGCCGCAGCGCACGCACTTGTAGGTCTCGGGCAGCTTGTTCGGGTGCTTCGATTCCATGTGGCGCAGCACGTTGTTGTAGTTGTTGTACTGCTGCCCGCAAATGGGGCACACCTGCGGCATTCGCGAGAAGTACTGGGACTTGGGTGCGGCCGCATCGCCGCGATTCGCCGAGCTGGGCGCGGAGGCGGCAGCGGAGGCCGCCGTTGTGGCCGCCGCGCCTCCCGCCGGCTTGGGTGTGGACGTCAGCGTGGGCGCCACACTGCTGCTGCGCGACTCCTCCGCCGAGGAGCCAACGCCAATGCCCAGGGCACCCAGCAGACTCCTCTTGCCGGGCGAGTGCTCCATGCTGTTGCTCCTGGCCAGGCCGCTGCCCGTCGTGGAGGCATTATCGCTGCTGGCACCGCCGCCGCCCACGCCGCCCAGATGGTCCTGGTAGACGTGGTCGAGGAAGCGCTGGTGCGTCTCCAGCTTGGCGTCGCACGTCATGCAGCGCAGCCGCACAATGCAGTCCATGTTGTTGTAGTGGCGACGCCTGTCCACCGGGTCGGCGAAGTCCAGGCCGCAGAAGCTGCACTGGATCGAGTTGTTGTCCTTGCGCTGCACGTCCGCGTGCTTGTCGTAGACGTGGGTGCGGAACTCGTGCTTGGTGCGGAAGCCCTTGGGGCAGAGCTTGCACTCGTACAGCTTGTTCACCAGCAGCTCCTTGGCGCGCAGCTTCTCGGGGCGATCGCCGCCGCCGGGAGTGCCGGCGGTCTCGCCGCTAATGGTCACCGTGGGACTGGCCATCGTGACAACGCCTGCGCCGGCGTCTGCCACCGCCACAGCAGCGGTGGCTCCATCGTCGGCCGCTGCATCCGCCTCAGCATCCGCGTCCGCGTCGGAGATGGGAAGCACTGGTGTCTTGCCGCGCAGCGTGTTCAAAACCCTGTAGAGATTTATGCAGTTGCGCTTCTTGAGGTGCGAGATGAACAGCGCCTTGGAGTCGTTCATCTTGAGGCAGTTGAAGCACAGGTTGCGCGGCAGCAGCGGGTACTTCTTGCGCACGTGCGCCATGAAGTTCTTGTACGTGCTGAAGTACTTGCTGCAGCAGCGGCAGGTCATCGTCTGGTACTGCTCGAGGAACTCCTCGTTCTGTTCGATGAACTCCACCTTGTCGTGGCTGAGCAGTGGCCGGTACTGCTCCGGATTGTCGTAGTCGTAGCCGCCGCCCTCGCACTTGATGAACGCGTTCATCACCACCTGGCGGTACTTCTGGGGCGTGATATTGCCGCCGGCAGCGCCCACGGCACGGTTCGCCTCTGCGGTGGCCGCTGCAGCTGCCGCCCGCTGGATTTCCAAGGCGGCGGCCAAAGCTGGCGTTGGCTTCGTCACCGTCGTGTTGTGCAGCGAGTCCGTGGAGAGCTGGAAGAGGTTCGGGTGCAGATTGCGCTCGTGGCGACGGGCATTGGCTCGGGTGGAGAACTGCAGGCTGCAGGCCCGGCAGCTGGCCACCTTGGAGTCCCCGGCGGCGGCCACATTGGCCACCGCATTCGGTGGCAGTTCGGCGGCCAGGGAGTGGGCATTAACGCCATGCTGGGCCGTGTAGTCGTAGTCCGAAGCCTGCGAGTGGAGAGGGTGATAAATGGTGGATTTCGGAATCAAAGAGTGGTTCTCAGGCAAGACTTTACAGAAATAATCAAATATTGATTCAACTCACCATCAATGGCATATCACCCTCGTGCTCGGAGCGCTCTAGGAACATTGTGGGATCGACCATGTCGTCGGACTCGTCTATCATCTTCATCTGGTAGTCGTCGTCCGTGTCAATGGGCTCATCTTTGATGGGCAGCGCTGGCAGCGGCTGCAAGGGTCACAAGCAAAGGGCATTGCGCACAGTCAAAGATTAGTTGGAATCTTAACCAGGTAGCGGATATATATATATACAATATAAATCAAGAGCAAACATGGACGCTGTCGAACGTCCATCGATACCCGTTAGCCAGAGCTATGTATTCCAAAGCAATCTAAGAAGGGAGAAGCCAAGAATCCAGACGGACACAACATTGCTTTTCGGATAATTTTGAAGTCGGGATAACAGGTACTACTGAAGATCAGGACGCTGGAGGGTGAAGGAGGAGGAGGAGAAGGCTCACGCTTCGAATGCACGATACAATTACATTATAGGAGTAGCGTCTGAAAAAGCGCAGCTGCTGGGCGGCGCTCTGCAGCGTCACCGGCATGAGCAGCGGAGCCGTGGACACGGATGCTGATGCGGAGGCAGAGCCAGAGCCAGAGGTGGCTGTGGCTGACGCGATGCCCGGAGCATTGGACGTGGACGTCGCTGTGGACGTTGCCGTGGCCGTAGCCGCAGCCGTAACCGTGGCTGTGGCCAGGGGCAGCAGACCCGACTGTTGGACGTGACCGGTGCTGCAGCTTTGGCTGAAATCAAGTGGCAGCGACAACGACAAGCTCTCTATTCCACCACCCACACCAGCAATTCCGGTTAGACCGGAGAATCCCGAAAGCAGCGGCTGTTCAGCAGCAGGAACGGCAGCAGGGGCAGGCGGCGCAGGAGCAGCTGCAGCAGAAGCAGCCGGAGCCGCTGATAGCGGCAGCGGTGGCAGTGGCGGCACTGCTATGTCCAGTGGCAAGTACAGTTTGGGCTTGTATTTGCGCAGCGAAGGAGCCGGATTCGGCACCGGCACAGCAGTTGGTCTCTGAGGACGAAACTGACGGTGGCGTCGGTGTTGCTGTTGCTGCTGCTGCTGGTGATGATGCTGCATCAGTTGCTTGCTCCGCTGCTGTTGCTGCTGCTGACTATGTGCCTGCTGCTGCTGCTGCTGCTGGTGATGATGATGGTGATGGTATCTGCGATACTGATGCGACTGCTGGCGCTGATGCTGCTGCTCCCGCTGCTGGGACACGGATGCGGTGGTGATAGTGGAGGAGGAGCTCGCCGTCGATGCTGGCACCTGCAGGAGAAGGGTCTGCAACGTTTGCTGCGCGTTGTTGCCGGTCGCCGTCGCCGTCACTCTGGCCGGTGGCTGCAACTGCTGCAATTGATGCTGCGGCAGCTGCTGCGGTTTAGGACTCACATAGACTGTTAGGGATTTGCGTTTCTTCAGCGAGGGTATGCCGTCCAATATGTTGGCGGCCGTTGTGGCCGCTGCCGTCGCCGCCTTCTCCGCGTCGAGCTCATTCTCCGATTGCGGTTGATGATGGGGCTGTTGCTGCTGGTGCTGGTGCTGCTGATGATGATCGGAGGAGGCTCCACCGTTTTCGGCGCTGTTCAGGTCCAGGTAGTTGAAGAGCTTGCTCTTGTTGCTGGTGTCCAGCCACTGGCGCTGCTTTGTCTGAGAGCTGAGGCAGCGGTTCTTGAAGCTCTGCCACGAGTTCAGGTAGCTGATGCAGGCGTGGCATATGTGCAGCGACAGGCGATCCTGTGAGGTGATCTGGATTGAAGAGGGAGGAGAACATGAAGTTTGGGGATTAATATAAATTGAATTCAAGGATATAAGGTAATAATTAAGGGGGAAGTTATATTGCAAGCCACAAAATTTGCAATTTAAAGTCACATTTAGCCCGGATCTCGCCCACTCTTTCGATTTTTGGCCATGCATTCCATTTGGGGGAGTTGGCAAGGCCTATGTGTGCGTCCAACGATGCGGAGAATGCAGGTAGTCCCGCAACTCCACTCCCAACTACCCTATTAGTGTCAATGACCTGCTTATAATTATATGCAAAACTGCTGCAGCATCCCACACCGCCCACTGGCACCCACGCCTCCCTGCCTTCCTGCCCCCCGCCCCCTCAAACAGAAGACTGCGCAAATCATATGAAATGTCCTGCTGCCTGATAACAGAGTGTGTGCGCATGTTTGTTTGTGTACGGCTACGACGACGACTGTGTGTATCGCCTGAATTGCCAGCCTATGTAAGCGGACCCTTCTTATGTACTCCTGAATTTCTGGTACATAGGCCCGTTTTGCCGGGTTATGTTCGCTTTCTGGCCGGAGCGGAGGTTGGGGCAGAGGTTGATGAGGTTCAAGCCCAAAACATCTTGGCCGGCCGGGCACTTAAATCACTTAAATCGCAATTATCAAAGATAGCAGCAGCAGCGGCAAAGCCGAGCATATTATCTATCGTAATCGCTTATCGAAGGAGTAGTGGCAATTGCAGATAGCCAGTGATGCCCAGCGGGTATTTAAGCTAAGTGGAAAATAGCTAGATTATAGCTGGAGTTTTCAAAGCAATCTAATTAGGAATTTAAGTCGGAATACTTTTTAAAATTGTTTTTGGTACTTTAAACTTTTTACTAACTATTATTTATTTAATTTATACGTTATGCGTTTTTAAATTTCTTGATAGCCTTATAACAACTTCAACAAGTTAACATACAACACCACTGGTGCTTAATTTTTGAATACAAATTAAATAAAGAGAATTGCAGTAGTAAAAAATACTGTATACTAAAATATTACCTTACTTATTACATATATAAATTTGTAAATCTTTCCAACTGATCTTAACAAGCTGCTTTCTTTTTTTCTTTTTCCCTTCCTCGTTCTGGCTATAAAGCCGCCAAGTAATCCCCCCTGCACGGCTTTGTCACTTTGCTGAATATCGATAGCGACTCTGAGAATTAGCAATCGAAGCAGACGAATGAAAATGATCAAAACAAACGGAGAAAATGTTTTGTTTCTGCATTCCTTCTTTTTGACTTGACACTACGTTAACGTTATGTTATGCATGCATGTGCGTGCGTGAGCGTGCATGGTGTGTGTGTTTAATTTAATAATCAAATAGATGTTGCTCTTGGTTTGGATTGTTGTGCTTTTGTAATTGAAACTCCGGGCATTGAAGACCGACCGCCGCCGGCTCCTTTAAGCGCACGCATATATACATAAATTATATATATGTATGTAAGGTGGATGTACATGCATACCCCGCCTCCGGGTTACGGAGCTTATGTACCCCGACATCCTTATATGCCGGATAACTCGGCTCGCCCCCAAGCTCAATCCTTTCGGGGCAACTCACACTCCCCACCGGAGGATTTTGGCTTCCAGGGCTCTCCGCTCCACTCCGCTCCGATACCGATAATATGTTGTTCATTCACCTCGCCCACACCTCGCTTCCTTTATGGCCGCCATGTTTCCTTATTCGGTTCTGCAACTGGATACAGGCACGTCGCCCGGAGGATGGAGTAAGGAGTAGGGAGTGAGGAGTATGGAGTTTGGCGGAGATGGAGCGGAGGAGCAGGAGGAGCAAGGATTTCTCACTCTTAGGGGTCAGAACTTTAATGTCCTCCACATTAAACAACGCCATTTGGTGCGGGTTTTCATATCCCAAACATTACAGGATACTACGCAACAATTGCTCGTCGAAAGACAAGATTTTAGAAAGTCGCAAAAAGGGCCAGATATAGTGTTATATAAATATATCTGTACAAACATAAGAGGGGAAGAGGGGAAGAGCGAGAGAAAGAGGAGACAGCAGCTGCACCATGCCATGGCCATGCTGCAGTCCACCAGCTGCCGCCGCCGCTGCTACCATCATTTCTGCTGGCCACCAGGTGCAATAATCACCAGCCTGGACCAGGCCCATTCCCATTCCCATACCCATTCCCATGGCGTTCCTCCGCCTCCCCGCCTCCTCTGCTCCTTCGTGGAACGAGTTTTCTCGCTCTGCTCTTTTCCTTTTGTGTCCTTATTCGTACGAAGCCCATGCTGTGTAAGCGTCCGGCTGTGTGTTAGTGTGCGAGAGAGAGAAGGCACAAGCATCCTGTCCTGGACATTCCACGCACAAAGTGAAGACGTAGAAATAACCGAAAAGTAACCCTCGTATTTGGTAGAGCGGAGCGCAGATCTTGAGGATGATGATGAACAAGCCGAGTGAGCAGGAGGGGTTCAGTTGGATTCCCACTCGAAATATTGAATTTCGTTGAAAACAAAACGCAAAAACAAAATACATTTATAACACAAGTGCAGCAACAGGGTCCACCCTACGGCTTCCCAACAGCTGTTATCGCCGCTATCGTAGCGCTGATCGCAGTTATCGATTAAGGGGGAAGGGAATGGGGGAACTGGAAAGCGAATAGCTTTTTTTCCAAGTATTATGATTTTCAACAGAACATGAAAATTTAACCAATTCATATCCTGGTTTAGCCAGCAAATCCCGGATTAATATTCGTGGAAATCGACAATTCTTTGGAACTTGATGTACACACATCCATTCCAGAAAATGTGTATCCTCCAAGTTGCGAAATCCGTTCCATTCCGAGCCAAGCGTTTCTGTTCCAGCATCCATCCGCCATCTTGGATGAGCAGTGGAAGTGCTGGCTGCGGATTGCCGCTTCTCCCATTCATCGTTACCCGCTGCCCGCTTCCCTCGGCTTCTTTCTTTTATCAGCTTGTCATCTCATCACGTCGCGTGGCGTGGCGTCTCTTTTTGGCCAGAGCCAAGGGAGAAAGTTTTCCACCTGGGGACCCGAGACCGAGACCGAGCCCGAGACTGAGACCAAGCCCGACCTAAGAGTGCCACAAAATGGAGACGCGACGACACTGGAGGCGGTGGATGAAATTCGATGCGGGTCGCAGGAGGAGCCCAGCCGTGGCCATGGCCAGGCGAAGAAGAAGATGTACAAGGAGATGCCAAAGAAATATCGACATCCCAACAGACCAGGCACCAGGCCAGGCCAGGTAATCTGGTGTGCCCAAGGTGAAACCACTCGAATTTTGTGCCCGGCCAGGGTCTCCGTCCCGCCGTTCCCGCTGTCCGACGTCCGTTCCCGCTGGCCTCTGTCCTCTTCCCGCTTCCCATGCCCATTCCCTGGCCCATTCCCATTCCCATTCCCGTTTCCCGGTCTCTTTTGCCTGCCTGTCGTCTTTGTCTTGCCTGCCTGCTCCCGTGCCTCTGTGTGTGTGTGTGTGAGTCGGTCTTCCTGACCTGCGTGTGTGTGTGTGTGTGTATGTGCTACCCAAGCATTGCCTCTGCCTGAGTGCCCGTGCCTGTGCCCGTACCCAAGTGGCTCTGTGTGTATGCGTGTGCGAGCATGTGGTCCGCCTCCAGATAACGAGAACGGAGGAAGAGGCAGAGCAAGAGAAGCAGGAGAGGCCCCAGAAGCCATCGCCATAGCCATAGCCATCGCCATCGCCATCGCCTTGCCAGCAGAAGCAGTCGAGCTAGCGATGACGCCAACCAGAGCCAGAGCCCAGCGCCAGTGCCTCTCGGTCGTTGTCGTCGTCGTCGTCGTCGTCGCCGCCGCCGCTGTGTATACATACGAATGTATGTGTGAGCGTGCAAAGCAATTGCCATGAAATCGAGCCCAGGGAAAGAACAGAGCACTGAGCACCGAGAACCGAGCACCAGCAGGCCCAGCAGACCGGCAGACCAGACGACCATCGGGGGCAACAGAGCACACGCAGAAGCAGCGTGCTGTGAGCTGGCGACTATGGCGACTGGCGACTGGCAACTGGCGGATATGGGCCCTGGGCAACGGACAACGGGCACTGGGCAATGGGATATGCAATGTGGGATGTTGGATGTTGGATGCCGGGGGCACAACACCAACGTGGAATAAAAAGAAAACAAAAAAGGAAACAAAGCGAACCCAGAGCAGCGGGCGTCCATTTTGTGTACAGCCCTTGAAAGAATCAATAAACGAAGCTAGCGAAGCCGCATGAGGAAGAGTCCATGTCCTCCTGCTGTTCCCGCACCCGCGCCCGCTCCCTGCTCCTGCTCCCATTCCTGCTTCTGCTCCTGCTGCAGCACCACTTCCTCCGAAGGACGCGCGCGCGCAAAGAGAGCGACAGAGAGAGAGGAGAGCTCTGAGCTGAGCTGGGCCAGGCCACTGAGCACTGAGGCAGATATGAATCGGAGCGGAGGCAAGTCCAGAAACCGAAACCGAAACCCAGAGGCAGCTGCTGGTGCTGGTGCTGGTGCTGCCCTCCAAGCGAAATTCCATGGAAAGGCACAGCGGCGAAATTATATGTAATTGCCTGGGTTGCGGGTCGTCACCGCCATCGTCGTGGTCTGGTTTTGGGTTTCGGGGCTTTGGGTTTTCTGGCCTGGAATCTCAGCCAGTGGCGGCGGTGCCTGTGCCTGTCCAGGCACCCAAACGCACACACACACACACGCACACAGGGCCGTACATATCGCACAGCTCGCACACACATACAAGCGACCGACGACGACAACGACGACGACGGCGGCGCGCTCATCGTACTTTACGCTTTGTGCTGGCCATTCGTCTCTGTACGTCTGCCGTCTCTCTTGTTCCACTCCACTCCGCTTGGACGAGGAGCAACGGAGATGGAGGAGGAGGAGGAGCATATTTTTGGAAAGGAAGCAGGATCAGTTCTAACCTCAAAATGGGACTGGAATAGCAAGAGGAAGAGCATGGAAAGGAGCCGAGAATGGAGGAACGGAAAGCGGAAAACGGAAAACGGAGAACGGAGGAGATGCAGAACGGAGAACGGAGTTCAAGTTTGATTATGAGCCCAACAAAAGCAAAGATTGTGGTCGTGATTGGATTACACCCATACCAACGCTGCCCCTCTGCCACTGGCTCTGCCTCCGCCACGATTCCCTCTCGCTCTCTGGCATCGTGACTTGGCAGTGGAAACTGGGAACCAAACCCAAAAACGGACCATGCGGCGAGCCACTCGCATACAGAGACATGCACGAAGCGAACGAAGCTGAGAGCCATAGAAGCAGCGGCGGAGGAGGAGGAGGAGACGGAGGAAGAGGAGAAGGAGGATGAAGAGGAGGCGGGGCGGGCTGGTTTTTTCGCTTTCGGTGGCCATCATCACCAACGCCGTCGTCGGCGTCGTCGCTTGCACAATCTGGCCTGGCTGGCTGGCCGATTCGCTGGCTGCCTTGTGGTGGCTTCATCCGTAACCTCACTTTTCGTGTCCAGCAGCGAGATCCCAAGCGACAAACCGACAACCACAAGAATTGCCGTCGTCGGGTGTGGCCACTGCCTCATCCTCCTCCTCCTCCTCTTCGATCTCCTCCATCCCACCTCCTCCGCTGGCTTCTGTCCGGCTGGCTGACTGGCGTGGCCTGGCCTCTCCTGGTGTGTATATCTGTTGGGGTTGGACACACCAACCGCACCACACCACGCCAACGCCACGCCAGAGAGCCGCCGCCAGCGCCGAGAGAGCGGATGACGACAGCCAGATTACGTGTGTGCTCCGGTTTGCTTAACTCACTCACCTTGATGCTGACGCAGTTGTGGATCTTGGTGGACAGCGGCTCCTTGTCCGCCGCATAGCTGTTGATGATCGAGATGCACTCGCTGGCCGGAGCGATGCACAGGCGACAGCAGTTTTGTCGCGCCGCCCGCTCGCTCTTCGTAGCCAGCGGCGTTGTCGCCGCCGTCATCGTCGTGGTTGGTGTTGCTGTCGCCGAAGCAGAGGCTTCTGGCTGGGATGTGGATGTGGATGTGGTTGTGCTGCTGGCAGCTGCTCCCGCAGCTCCAGGCGCCGTCACTGCACTGCCTCCTCCCAGCAGCGCTGTGGTCGCCGTCTCCGACGCCGTTGCCGCAGCGTCACACATTTTGCCGCAGTTGTATTTGTATTTTTGCACGTTTTCACTTTTGTTTCGGTCTGAGTCCGTTCGCAAACGACTTTACGTCGCCGTCGCCATTGCCGTTACCGTCGACGCCACCGCCGTAGCTCTCCTCACCCAGTTTTCGCACATCGGAACCAGCGTTCCGTTTCACTCGCTCCTGGAACGATCCTGAGCCGAGCGACAGTCAACGGTCCCGTTGTTTTTGGTTTCGATTTCGTTTTGTTTTGCAGCGGGCAGAACGAGAAGGCGCACAGAAAAAAAAGCGATGCGGAGCGACGCGTTGTTCGTTAGTCGGCGAAATTTTAAAGAATAAGCCCAAAAGGGAATCGCAATGTAGAGCTGTAAAGACATCGATAGTAAAATGATTGAAAAAATCGAGTAGGACCACTATCGATGTTTTTACAGCTCTATCGCATTGAGTGGGACTAATTCAAGGTATCGTCACTGGCAAATCTGAGAAAGACTGTGTTTGGTACTGAAAAAAATACTGAAAGTGTTACCGTATGCTGAGCGATACACCATCGATTACGAGAAAAAAAGAGGAATAGGGGGATATATTCAACACAAGAACAATCGGCGCAATTATAATTTTTTATATATTATATATTTTACCATTTCGCGAATATCACACCCAAACAATTGTAATTAAATTTGAAGTTTTAGAAGGTGGCGGCTAGTGAGAAAACATCCATATAAAAAACAAGAAAATATACCGAACTGACAAAACAAGGTTGGCATCCCCAATTAAATACCAAAAATACTCAAGAGCATGACAGAACACATCAAGTCAGGTTAGCAGCCCTAAAAGAAATACCCCACAGAGAGTTATTATTGTTTTTTTTTTCTCTTTTGTTCAATTTTTTTGCTTGATTAATTTCTCTTAATTTAACTACACTTAATTGCCTACCAGCTGGTTGCTAATCGTAAGTAAGAAACCGCAAGAATCGACGCCGCATTTCTGGCCACTTTGTGCAATTGGCTTGGCCTTGACATAGAACGGGGGCAATAACACAATTGATGAACGCCGTGCAAAAGGGTAAACAAGAAACCGGCCCAAAAACAACAAGCTGCTTTTGTATTCCCCTTTCCACGATTATTCGGGAATTTGAAAACTTACCCGCGAATTTAGCTGACGGGTAATCCCCTTTTTTTTCGATGCTCATTGCGATTTCACTTTTTAGGAAAATTGATTTACAATTTATGTTTTAATGCGGATCGGATCAACAAATAAAATGAAGAATTTAAAGTTTTGATGATTCTTACTGAATTCTCCTGACATTATGCTCATTGGTTACTATTGTATCGTTTGAAGGGTATTATTTAATTTGACTTTTAGTTTAAATAGGGAT
>JAEIIM010063325.1:0-11783 GCA_018874515.1 Drosophila greeni | reverse complement strand
ATCCCTTTATCAGTATTATAAAAATCTTAGAGCTATTAGCATTAGTTAATTGTTTTGACGGCACTTAAGTAAGTTTCATGATAAAAACTTATAAAGTGATAGCAAGTATACCGATCCCGGTAGCAAACTATTTTTTCCTTGGCGGAACGGGCGGAAAAATACTAACCAAAATGGTTGACCACCGGCTTTTGGCCACGATAAGATAGGAACTGAGGGGGGGACTGACCTATCTTAAAACCGTATCAGTTAATAATAAGTTAATTAATGGACTTATTGCTGTTTTCTAGAATTCCGATAAGGATAACGAAACTCGAAGATGGCGTTAACGGAGGCCCTCTTTCTGGTGGTTGCCGCCTTGGTGGCGGTGTATGTGTGGTTCCAGCGGAACCACTCCTACTGGCAGCGCAAGGGACTGCCTTACATCCCACCCACGCCCATAATAGGAAACACTAAGCCGGTCTTCCAGCTGCAGAACTCTTTCGGCTTGTATCTGTCGGAGCTGTACAACGATCCTCGGGTCAAGGACGAAGCCGTGGTGGGAATCTATGCCCTCAACAGGCCAGGTCTGATTATCCGCGATCCCGAGCTGATCAAATCCGTGCTGATCAAGGACTTTAATCGGTTCCACAACCGCAACGCCCGCTGTGATCCTCATGGCGACCCCTTGGGCTACAACAATCTGTTCTTTGTGAGGGATACCCATTGGAAGGATATTCGCACCAAGCTCACGCCTGTGTTTACCAGCGGCAAGGTGAAGCAGATGTACACCTTGATGCAAGAGGTAATCTTTAGATTTTAGTCCTATAAGAGAGAAGTGTGTATATGGGTCCTCCCCTACAGATTGGTAAAGAATTGGAGACTAACCTAAAGAAACACGGAGAAAAGGGCTCCGGAAAGTTCATCACCGAGATCAAGGAAATCTGCGCCCAGTTCTCCACCGACAGCATCGCCACCATCGCTTTTGGTATCCGGGCCAATAGCCTGCAGAACCCGAATGCCGAGTTCCGTAACCATGGTCGTAAGCTGTTCAATTTCACCATTCCCCGTGCCAAGGACTTCTTCGTGGCCTTCTTCCTGCCCAAGCTGGTGTCGCTGCTGCGCATCCAGTTCTTCACCCAGGAGTTCGCCCAGTTCATGCGCAACACCATCGGTCACGTGATGGCGGAAAGGGAGCGCACCGGCTTAGTTCGCAACGATTTGATTGATGTTTTGGTTGGCCTTCGAAAGGAGGCGGCCGAGGAGCCGACCAAGCCACACTATGCCAGGAACAATGACTTCCTGGTGGCTCAGGCGGGTGTCTTCTTCACCGCTGGCTTCGAGACCTCCTCCTCGACAATGTCATTTGCTCTTTACGAGCTGGCTAAGCATCCGGAGATGCAGGAACGCCTGCGAAAGGAGATCAACGAAGCTCTGGTGGAGGGCGGCGGCAGTCTGTCCTACGAGAAGATCCAGTCGCTGGAGTACCTCTCCATGGTGGTGGATGAGGTGCTGCGCATGTACCCAGTGCTGCCCTTCCTGGATCGAGAGTACAACAGCATCGAGGGTGAGCCGGATCTGTCGCTGAAGCCATTCTACGATTTCACGTACGAGAACGGAACCGCTGTGTTTATACCAATCTATGGACTGCATCATGATCCCAAGGTAATGACTTTCATCTGACGAGAAACTAAGAAACCTTTCTGATGCTCCCTTCGTCCCCAGTACTGGACCAATCCCAGCCAGTTCGATCCGGAGCGCTTTTCGCCCGAGAATCGCAAAAACATTGTGGCCATGGCCTACCAGCCCTTCGGTACCGGTCCCCACAACTGCATCGGCAGTCGCATTGGCCTGCTGCAGAGCAAGCTGGGACTGGTGCACCTGCTCAAGAACCATACGGTGAGGAATTGCGCCGATACCATTAAGGAGATGAAGTTCGACCCGAAGGGATTTGTGCTGCAGGCCGAAAGTGGCATCAACCTGGAGGTGGTCAACGATCGTCTCTACGACGAGAGTGCAGCGCGGGTGCAGTGAGTCTGTGAACCCTAGACCTTAGTCAAATGTAATCGTAGATAGTGAGTGACGAGGTAATCGGCTTCGGACAGCCCTCGTTTTACCAATTATACAATAATCCGCGCCAGAAACGGCGCTTTGGCGCTGGTAAATAAAAAACAAAACAGAAGAATTATCAAATTAAATGTAATCAGTTGAACTCCCGGGGGAGAGTCTATAGAATTACGCCACCAATAAATAAATGTAATCTACATCTAATACATCTCGCACATGCAAATGTGCTTTTAAACGTTTTCAAGATGATCTGGGGAATAAACAAGGCCTACCCAGTTGGGTATATATCTAAATATATATGCGAGTGATTGATCTACCAAGTGGTTTCTCCGGCGGTTGAACACGCCACTCGTCAATCAAATTGCCCCCCAATATGCGCGACACTAGTTTATTTCTTAATGCCAAAACACGCGACTCTCCGGCTTAGTTGTCGTCTGGTTGTTGTTCCAAGATATTCGGTACTCCCCTGCTAAACTCCCAAAAAAAAAAGGGTAAGTTTCCCTGCTTGGATTAGACGCCCAAAGGATCACGGACCAGTCGCAGATGAATCCCTCCCTTGGCCTGGGTAATAATAGCCTTGGGATTCAGCTGCATGCGGCGCGGGGTGCGTTCAGATGTGGTTATCAGGTGACTGCGGAGTATGTTCACCAGACCCACCTTCGCCTGGAGATGGGCAAAACGTTCGCCGATGCATCCGTGAGGACCAAGGCCAAAGGGCATGTAGGTGTAGGGTCTGTGGCTTTTTCGATTCTCAGCAGAGAATCGTTCCGGCTGGAATTTCCTGGGTTGGGGGAAGAACTGGAAAGGAAAGGAGGCAAACTTTAGTCCTAGGATTTTATTGAATTTACCAGAGTATTCTCACCTGGGGATCCATGTGTATGGCATAGCAAGGAATATAGACGGGCATTCCCTTGGGCACCATTAGGTTGTTGAAAGGAGCCAAAGGATATGCCTGATCCGAAGTACACTCGCGATCCAAGAACGGCAGGGGAGGATACATTCGCAGCACCTCGAGCAGGATCATCTGCATGTACTCCAGCGACTCGATCATTTGGAGCGTCACCTGGCCGCCACTTTCCACCAGAGCCTCCTTAATTTCGTCACGCAATCGCTGCTGAATCTCAGCATCCTTGGCCAGCTCATACATGGCAAAGGCCATCGTAGAGGAGGAGGACTCGAATCCGGCTGTGAAGAAGAGCACCGCTTGGGCCACTAGGATGTCGCCTTCGAACACGAACTGATCCTTGATGCCCGCAGCCTTGGCCTGCTGCGTGCTCCTGCGAAACTCGATGAGGATGTCGATGAGGTCGTTGCGCGACTTGCCCGACCTCTCGCGCTCCTCCATCACGTAGTTGATGGTCTTGCGCAGGAAGCGAGTGGCCTCTGCGGGCACCACCTTGAAGCCAAAGAAGGGAACTAGATGTGGCAGAAAGAAGACCATGGTGAACTCCGCCGCCCTAAGCAGGCTGAACTCGAACACAGAACGTCCATGCCGCCGGAACTCCCCGTTCGGATCCGTAAAACTGTTTGCCCGGACTCCGTAGGCCACGGTGGCAATCACATCCGTGGTAAAGAGGGCGCACAGCTCCTTGGCCTCCAGATCGAAGCAACGCATCCGCTCATTGTGCAGCGGCTGCTGGCGCAGATGGGCATCCAGGCTGGCGCCCACCTCCTCGATCAGCGGGAACATCTGCTTCAACCTGTTCCCAGTGAAGAACGGCGATAGCTTCAATCGCACTTCCTTCCAGGCAGGGTTCTTCAGGAAGAAGATGTTCTGCGAGCCCAAAGGATCGGCCTTGTGATCGGAGTTCGAGTACCGATTGCAGAATTTTCCGAAATCCTTGACCATGATGTTCTTTACCAGTTCCGGATCTCTCAGGAGCAGGGCAGGCTTATGAAATACGTGAATGCCCACGAAGGGTTCGTTCTCCGCCGACGGATGATTGTACAGCTGGGATATAAACTCGGCGGGACTCTTCTGCATGTTGAGCAGTCCCAATAGGTTGCCCACTATCCACTTGGGCTTGATCTCGCGCACTCCCAGGCGCTGCCAGAAGGAGTAATGCCTGTGCAGGAGGCCACATGCAAGGCCTAGAAGGATCACCGAAAGGATCAGTAATTCCATGTTGTCGCTATTAAGTCCCGTTCTCTACTGGCGAAAAACAAGCCAGCTCAGCTGGTGTCAGGCTTTATATGGGGTTCAGCGAGGTGATCCTTCAGTTTGTGAATGAATTCCATGAATGGGCAGGCCTCTTTTGTAACGCTAATTTGGGATCTTTTGCAAGATAATGTTTGTTTTTGTTTACTTATTTTGGTGTCCATAAACAAGGTTATAGTATGCTTTATAAATAGAAAGGGTTTCAAAAATATTTCCCCAGAAATGAGATAATGTTTTAGTGGTAAAGGGTTTAAGGGTATATCATGATCAATATGTTTGTGACTTTAAAAGGTATCTTTAATATAAAATCCTTAATATTTTATATACTTTCTTAAGAAACATGATGATTCTCTGGCTGCTGTTGCTCACCATGCTGATCCTTCATTCCTGGCTGAGGCACAAGTACGCCTATTTCAGGAGAAATGGAATACCCCATCTGCCTGTCTCCTCCTGCTCCCCCCTGGGTCACCTCGGTCAGCTCCTGTTCCTCCGCATTTCCTTTGGTGATCTCTTTAAAAATATCTATGCCGACCCACGCTGCAGTCAGGCCAAGGTTATGGGCTTCTTTGTGCTACAGACCCCGGCTCTCATGATCAGAGATCCGGAGCTGATCCGCCTGGTGCTGATCAAGCATTTCAATAGCTTCCTGAATCGCTATGAAGCAGCGGACGTTGGAGATCCCATGGGAAACTTGACGCTGCCCCTGGCCAAGTACCACAACTGGAAGGAGAGCCGGCAGTGCATGTCACAGCTCTTCACCAGCGGTCGCCTGCGAGAGGTGATGTATCCCCAGATGCTGAGCGTGGTTCACGACCTGGAGTACTATCTGAAGAGGAAGCTGCGGGACCTACCAGAACGCGTGCTACCGTTGAGCAGAATGTGCCAGCTGTACACCACCGATGTGACGGGAAATCTCTTCTATAGCCAGGATGTGGGAGGATTGCGTCAGGGACGGTCCCAGCTACTGAAGAAGACCAAGGAATTATTCAAAACCAATCCACGCAAGGTATTGGACTTTATGAGCGTATTCTTTCTGCCCAAGTGGACCAAGGTAGTGGGAGCCAAGGTCTTCAGCGAGGATTATGCACAGTTTATGAGGAACTTGGTCGAGGATCATGAGGAGCCCGAGAAGGGGGATCTTATCAATCAGTTGCAGCACTTCCAGTTGAGTCGCTCCTCCAACCACTACTCCCAACATCCCGACTTTATAGCCTCCCAAGCTGGCATTATATTGCTAGCCGGCTTCGAGACCTCTTCCGCCCTTATGGGTTTCACCCTCTACGAGCTGGCCAAGGCACCAGACACACAGGAGCGGCTCCGACAGGAACTGAGTGATGCTTTTCGTGCCAGCTGCACTTTCTCCCTGGACTATGATACATTGGCTACTTTGCCTTACCTCAAAATGGTTTGTCTGGAAGCCTTGCGTCTGTATCCAGCGGCTGCTTTCATCAATAGAGAGTGCACAAGTCCGGATCCCGAAGGATTCTCCTTGCAGCCGCATGTTGACTTTGTGATACCTCGTGGAATGCCAGCTTACATCTCCATTCTAGGCCTGCAGCGCGATGAAAAGGTACGTCCAAGGCGAGTTACTCCTGATGACTTCATTACTATTTCTATGCAACTTCCAGTACTGGCCAGATCCTTGCCGTTTCGATCCCGAAAGATTTGCCCCCGAGCGGCTCGACAGTCTTGTGCCCATGACCTATATACCATTTGGAGCTGGCCCCCATGGCTGCATTGGCAGTCGCCTGGGTCTTCTCCAGCTGAAGCTGGGTCTCGCGCACGTCTTAAAACTATTTCGGGTGGAGGTATGCGAGCGGACAGTGCCGGAGATTCGCTTTAATCCCAAGAGCTTTATGCTAGAGTCACGGGATGAGATATATTTACGGTTCTGCAAGGATGAAGTATGACCTAAACCCTGTATTAGAGTGCACCTTTTGGCTGTGACACACAAGGATTCCTAATTAAACACAGTATTCCGAGTCGTATTTAGTTAATATAGTTTTAGTATAATTTATAAATGGTTCCTCAGATAATTTCATTTAAAAAATACAAATTTATTTCAGCCAAAGATACAATGTTTCATTTCCAGACTTACCCCCTAGGAAATAATAATCCTTCCATCACAGGGACCTCTACTTATCCGGATTCAGCTTTACCAGCTTCTCTTCGATGTCTTTGATGCGGCAGCGGATCTCTGGAGCGGAATCCCGCTGAAACTTCTCCAGATTCAACTCGAAGCTCTGCCTGATTAGGTTCAGGGGCTGCTGGTTTTTGGCTCCACTCTGCCGCTTGATGAGCATCAGGACAATGTTGAGCGCTTCCTTCTTGAGACCTGTGTGTGGAACACCCGCGGCCAGGGCTACGGCTGCCAACACATCGGTGCAGATCTTCTCAACAATGGCCCCGCGGGTTTCTGGCACCGGTGCCTCCGTCTTGATCTTTTTCTCCTGGTTGATCTGCGACAAATCGGGCAACTGGGCGGACTCATCGAAGACATGGAGTCGCTCAATGTACTTGCAGAGGGCAGCCAGTAGGCTGACCTGCACTGGGCGCGTGCTCTCCGCCAGAATGCTGGTGCAGTTCTCGGCAAAGAAGAGCTGGTAGCGATGTTGGGTTTCGATGGAGTGACGCGGCCAGGACTTGCCCAGCGTCTCCCAGACAACCTCCTTCAGACGGTTGAGCGTCTGAGCCCTCTTGTTGCGCTCGTCGGCGGTAAGATCCTTGCTGGTACTCGGCTCGTCCTCGTCGTCAGACTCCTTGCGCAGCTCCTTCTTCTCCAGCAGGTTCCAGCTCATGTTGTACACCTCCTCAAAGCGATCCGCCTCCAGCTGATCGAGGATGTTGCCCAGAGCGGCCAAGGCGTTCGTACGATAGATGGGCTCTCGTTTCTTCGCCTCCCTCATGGCTGCATCGATGATGGAGGGACAGATTTCGTGGGTACGATTTAGTCCCTTGCAGAGACCAGCCAGAGCCTGCAGGAGACGCTCCTTGCCCTCGAAGGTGCGACCTTGAAGTCCAGTTAGCAGAAGCTTGATGAGTCGCACTCGGTCGGGCTCTTCCAGGGTGCTGCTCAGGCGAGTGGCTATCGTTTGGATGGCATTGGCCGCCTGCGCCTTGCGAGACCAACTGGCGTCGGTGAGAGAGGTCTCCAGCTTGGGTATGATCACATTGAGATTAAGACGAATGCCTGCATCTCCTGGGCTGACATCGTTCCACAGATCCTTCCACAGCTCCACATTGGCCTTTGTCTCCTCACTGGCTTCCTCGTGCATTGCGAAGAAGATCAGAGGCAGCATGCTGTCCATGTAGTCTTTGAGCAGCTCGTGGTGGCGCTTATTCATGGACTGAATGGTCAGGGCGATTGAGCGATTTCCCGGCTGCTCCACATACAGCTCGTCCAGCTTGGTGAACAGACTCTTGATTGACTGCTCCTTGGCCAGGCCGAGGAGGTGGCCAATGGCACTGGCGTTGTACTTGCGCACCGTGGCGTTGCGATCCTTGATGCCCACGAAACAAGCGCGAATGTACTTGCCCGCCACTGGCGTCATCTCCTTGCCCAAACGGATGCTAATCAGACAAACGAAATGGGCGCAGCCAATCTTCGTTCCCAGATTCACACTGGACCGCATCAGTTCCAGCACTTCGGGCGTCATCTTCTCCAGCACAGGATAGTCGATGTACCGCACGCATTTGCCAATGGTCTCCATGGTGTGGTGTGACTTCGCAGCCTCCGCTCGGAGGGTATCCACGGCCTCCTGGGCCTCATTGTCTGCTCCCAAGCGAGTGGATACGTAGGACAGCTTGCTGTTTTCCAACTCGCCAGTGGCACGGAGCAGGCAGGGAATCAGGGTAACCAGATGTGGGGCGATCAGGGCTCCCGACGAGTCAATCATGTCGGAAATTGTCTTGATGCTCACCGAGCGGATTTCAGCCACTTTGTGACCTACTCCAGTCTCCAGGAGATACGGCAGAACGGATGTAGCCACCGCTGTGCCCGATTTTCCGTGATCCGAGGATGAGGCGATGACGCACAGTTTGCCGAGGAATGAAGCAGTGCCGTGAGCCGCGACCCTGGTGCCCTCGTGGATGTCATCCATCACACGGAACAGCTGGAACCACAGCTCCTTCAGCTCCGGCTCTGGTACCTCATCCACCTCCATAGCATCGGAGGCGGCAGTCCGCCGCACAAGCTCCTCCGAGCGCAGTTTCAAGCCGTTGGGACGCTTCAGCAGATCCCGAACCGCCAGGCAGCAGGCAATTCGCACTCGCCACTCTTTGCATGTGAGATTATCCAGAAGCTCACGCAGAATTTCCCAGTAGTAGCGCTCGGTTACCTCCTTCGAGTCACTCACAATGGTGTCCCAAATGGAGATCATCGAGTTCTGGATCTTGGGCGTGGGATCGTACTTGTAGCGATAGAGGCGCGGTATGATCCTGCCCAGATACGGTTGCATTTTCTGTCTGGACTCGGCGGAAAGCGTTTTCAGTCCGAAGGCCGCTCCCAGCTTGCTGGTCCAGGTGGCATTGTGATTGGCCAGCTGCATGAACTGATAGATCATGTCCGGCTGGTTGAGATCCGAGGCTAGCGAGCACAGCTCCTTGTATGTGGTGATATTGCCACCCGTGGGCGTCTTGCCAAGCATGCCCTCGGCAAAGATTTCCGTGTCGGCGGTGACCTGGTTGACCTTTCGCTTGCCCCCAATGAGTTGATCCAGTAGGGAGTTGGCTAGGTCACTTTGGCTGTTGGAGTCTGACAGGGTGTACACAAGTCCCAGGCCACGGGAGGCCACGTCCTGCACAAATTCTGAAGGAGAATATGATATAAGGAAAATATGATATATTCAAGAAGAGATCGCAAAGTAGCTCGAAACCTACCGCTGTCATCTGAGAGCAGCTCGGTGAAGGCAAACTGGAGCAGCTCCTTTTTGGCCAGCACGGCGGGACGCTTGCTGCAGTGCTTCACTACGGCCAGCAGCCACACCGAGATGGCCTGCCGGGAATTCGGATTGGGTTCGGTGACCAGGCGAATCAACGAGTTCAGGAACTGCTCAAATTGAGCATCGCTGCAGTGAACGTTGACGAACTTCTCATCCGGCTGTCCCTTGTTTACGTCGTAGCCGCAAAGGGTGTTAACAATTGCCTCGGATATGGCTATGTTCAGAGCCGCATCCTTTTGCACCTTGGCAAGGGTAAGGAACTTTTCCAAATTGCGCTTGGTGAAGTGCTCGCCATCGCC
This sequence comes from Drosophila greeni, assembly GCA_018874515.1. Taxonomy (NCBI): domain Eukaryota; kingdom Metazoa; phylum Arthropoda; class Insecta; order Diptera; family Drosophilidae; genus Drosophila; species Drosophila greeni. Next base: position 2,343 of record JAEIIM010063325.1, on the reverse strand, counting down.
GATGGCCAAGTAGCCTAGACATCTGGCCGACTCCTCGCGTATCTTTTGCCGCGCCGATGAACTGCGCAGCAGCTGGAAGACCACTCCAAAGACAACCAGCTTAGTGGATGAATCAATGCTGGTGTACTCGGTCATCTCCTCGTCGTCATCGACGTCGTTGGTTGGCACCTGGATCTCCACCTTCACGTTGGGTATCTGAACAGCCTTTCCGATCATGGAGATGCATTTCACGGCTGCCGAAACTAGCAGCCACTGGGACTCACAGAGGGTTTTGGCTAAGGAAGTAAAAAAATGCATAAAAATCGGGTGTTTCCAGCTTTGTTATGATTAATACTTACAGATTATCTTAACGGCATTCACAAACTGCGGCCAGTTGGCAAAGTCTTTGGCTTTCTTCTCCTGTCTGAGCATGGCAATCTTCCGATTAAAGGTGTGTCCCAGCACTAGGAGCCAGCCATGCTTGTGCTCTAATGTCTTTTGTGTGAGGTTGTTAAGGCATTCGCCCACCTCTTCGTCGAACTTGTCATCCGACAGCCCAAAGGCCCAGAGAATGCCATAGACCTGAGCCACATGGATGCGCATTGTCTCGGAAACGTCCTTCAAAGTGTTGCCGAGCGGCTCCAGCAGATGCAGCTGCTTGGCAGCAAATAGTTCCGGAGCGGCGTTCAGCAGGTCGTACAGACAAATGAGATTGGATTCGCCTGACAGGAAGACACATGTAATTTCACAATTCATAAATACTCGCAACTCTCACCCACTTCTCTTCGCCTCCACACTGCGCTGGACAAACTGCACATACTGATGCAGCGCGTTGTTCTCCTCTTCGTCGTAGTGCAAGGTAATGTACTTGCGAAGGTCCTGGGTGTACTTTTCATCCCCGGGAGCCGACACCACGCCAGCGGAATACCACAGACACAGACGCAGATAGTCGAGCAGCTCCTCGTACACTTCCAGGCTGTAGGGCAGCTTGGTGCGTCCCACCACCACGCAAGTATTGCTCTTCTTCAGCCGTTTGTTAGCCATCTCGTGGACGTGAGCCATCATTACCGGAAAGCTGGGCAGCACCACGCGCCTCTGCTCCAGGGACAGATGATTGAAGTCACTGATGGATTCGCTATTGGTGCGGTTTTCGACCTGCTCAATGGAGGAGAGCATATTGTAATTGACATGATCCTTCTTCGAAGTGCCATACAAGTAGGTGGTCACGTTCTCGCGCAGGGAATTTCTGAGGAATATATGGGATCAAATTAAGAACTCTGGGCAGGGAATTCAGCTTACCGCTCGCCCGCAATAAGCAGCAGCAGGTATCGGGCAGGGGCATAATACTCCGGATAACAGCTGGTCAGGAACACACTGGTCACATTCTGGACGATCTGGATCTTCGACTCGGCATTGTCTAGCAGCATGGCCAACAACAGATGCTGCTGGCCATCCAACTTGACGGCCGATGGATCGGCGTTCTCCTCAACTTCCATGGCATCGCTTTTCTCCTTGGTCTTCCAGGCAAACGCTGGAGCCATCGAGACCAGGGCCTCGCGTATGGACGAGTGCAGTTCCGGAGCACAGCTGGCCAGGTTGTTAAAGTATCCCAGGACGAGCTTCAGGTCCTGACTAACATCCTGCGGAAAGCTGCGAGCATGCTGCGCCAAGGCGGAATATGCCGCGTTCTGAACATCATTCGGTTCGTTGGAGTCTCGCCCGATGACTTTTGTAATGCCGGTAAGGATGACCTTTGAAACCTTTGAGACCAACTCTTGGGGACCACTAGAACACGAGGATATTTAGATTAGTTTTGAAATAATATAATGTTCTTAATGCTTACTCTCTGAGTACCAGGTCCACGAAATTCAGCGCCAACACCTTGCATTTCTGGTTGGTGTTTGTCCCAAAGAGACCGTCGAAGATAACTTGCAGCCCTTTGGTCACGTTGATACTCTTGCCGCGACACTTGATGAGGTACTGCAGCAACTTCTGGCGAACGCGGGCACAGCAGGGACGCGTCTGACGGTCCGTCAACTTGCTTTGGTTGCCGGCAAACAAGGTGTACAGCGGAGCGGTTACCGCTGGGTTGCTAAAGTCCAGCATGGTGCACAGCTTACTCAGCTCAGCGATCGCCGGAGTGGCCACGCTGAAGCGGGTGTCAGCCGAGGCCACCACCAGGGGCACGAAGATCTGCACATCGGTGAAGACACTGGCGCAAAGGAAACGAACGATGCCCTTCTTGACCTTCTCCAGCTCCTCTGCTCTCCAATTATTGGCAATGATTCGCTTAAAACTATAAAGACTCAGTCCTGGCGGTACCTCCTGATCCTGGGTAATGCCGTAGGGCAGGAGCAACACATC
>JAEIIM010063306.1:0-18315 GCA_018874515.1 Drosophila greeni | reverse complement strand
CTTTTCAAAGATTTCCTTTATGAAATTTAATTTATTTCATTTCGCCTTGATCTCTTCTTTTTGGCAGATAATGCAGTTACAAGAATACATTTACCATTTAAATATTCATCTGCTAGACTTGACATATTCTGCATCCTTTTACGTCCTTCTACGCAATCTTTTTTGGCTTTTTGAGAGTATTATTGAATCAGCAGCAGGGAGAATTTATTGTTTTGGTAACGAAATTTAGCATTTGTTGTGCTGCTGCTGCTGCTGCTGATGTGATTTCACGTAATCCCAAAGGGCCAGGACGGGATATATATATATCTGGTATATATATTCGAGGAAGCTCTGGTCCTGCTGTCATCATCATAATCGTTAGTTCATGCTGTCTCGCTTTGGGAACAGGCTGTGGCAGGACCTTCTCCTCTCTTTCTCTCTTCCTTTCTCTTCCCCTTTCTCCCTCCTTGAGTTTAAGAAGTCTTCACCCCACCCTCGGCAGGACGAGTGTGCGTTTTTATGACTCTTATCTGCTGCTGTTGTTGCTGCCACTTGCCCCCACACATGTCCTGTTCCCACTTTTGCATTGCATATTTCAAGGCGCAATTTTTCGTGTCAATAAAATAAAATCGATATTTGTCTCTGTCCTCCCCTTTGTTGTCTGATTTTCTTGATTTTTTGTTGCCTTTGCTTTTGCATTTTTGTATTTTTTCCTTTGCATTTCTTTTTTTTTTATTTTCCTTTTGGCAATTGGCTGGGTTCAACAACTTTGTGCCACATACGCCAAGGAGTCGCTGGTCTTCTCTGAGGTTGAATTGCCAAAAAGTGGGGTGGTATTTTATGGCTTGAAGGGGGGTTGTAGTGGGTAGAGAGCTGTAAATGCAGTTGAGGGAGTTCCGGCCAAGTGTCCTTGCAATTAAAGTTATGATAACGAAGCCCAAGGGGGGAGAGAGAGAGTCTCTGCAACCCCATACCTGGGGCAGTCCTTCATGGTAGCTTCTTTATTTTCCTTCTGCTTCTTAATTTTCCTTAACCTCTCCTGCTTCCTCTTCCTTTTCCTCTCCCTCTCCCTTTCCCTCTTTCTCTCCCTTTCTCTCTCCCTTTCTCTCCCCCTTTCCCTCTCCCTTTCCTTCTCCTTTATTTCTCCCCGAAGAAGTTTAGAGAATTTCCAGCAAACAATGTTCTAATTAAGACATTGGAAGCCCTGCTAACCCACAGAGGCGGCTGCGGCGGTTCTTGGCTAAGAATAACAAAAGTTTATTGTGCTTAGAGGATAAGGGGGGGTAGGATTCACCCCGGAAAGGGGGGCTTAAGGGGAAGGTTCAACAAATTAAAAGGATATCAAAGTAAATTTGAAGCGTATTTCAAAGTCGTGCTTAAGGAATGCGGGGGGGATGGTAGCTCCTGCTCCTGCTGCTGTCGTCACTATGCTAAAGAGCCTGGGGCACACACAGCACCCTCCCCCAACCTGTAAACCCCCCTTTCCACACACCCCCCCCACCTGCACCCCCCCTTTCCCACAACCTGCACCCAACCTCACCCCCACAAAAAACACCCTTTCGCCATCATCTCTCTCGCCCAGTTGCGTCTTGAATAAATGCTTGAAATTGGTTTCTGCTGCTTCTTCAAGCTCTTCTTTTCTTTTTTTTTGTGGCGCAGAAAAGTATACTACAGAAATACACATACAAACGAAGGTAGGGGATATACCATACCTCTAGGTCCTGGGGACAGGTAAACCGAAATAAATTCAAAATAATTTGTGTAAAATAGACGAGCAGCAAACGACGTTGTTGTGTCGACGCTGCCGCTTAACCCAAACCACCCAAAAAACCCAACCCAAAACCCACCCAACCCCATGGAAAACTCCCCGCCCCGAGGCAGCTCCGACACATGCGAAAAGCGTGGTGAAATTTGCCGCCGGCAATGTGAACCTACCACAAAAATGGTGGCAAGCAACGGCAGCAGGAATGGATGGTGCCATGGCAGCCACCGTGGTCCTGCCAAAAAGGCTGCCAAAAATGTATTTTCTCTACGCCATTCCCTGTTTCCCCCCAAACAAGGCCAAAAGTTTAACAAACATTGCGGAGAAAAAGAGAGAGGGGAAAAGAGTGTGGCAAGAGAGAGAGGGAGAGTGAGTGAGAAAGATAGAAAGAGTGAATAAGATAGAAAGAGTGAGAAAGATAGAAAGAGTAAGAAAGATAGAAAGAGTGAGCAAGATAGAAAGAGTGAGCAAGATAGAGAGGGAGTGAGAAAGAGAGCGAGACTACCTAGGAGAAAGAGAGAGAAAAAGCGAAACCCTGGAGGCCCATAAGGCGAGCACAGATAAAGCTCAAGCATTAGCAACTCTTGAGAAAGTTGCGCTGTGCCCCAGGCCAGGAGGAGGTCCTTCTGCCTCAGTCCTTAGTCCTTAGTCCTTAGTCCTGGCAGACAATAGTTTTTTGCAGTTGCACAATGTCCCAACACCCCGCACAAGGTCGAGCATTCATTTGCATTCGCATTCGCATTCAAAAACAGATTCGGATTCAGATTCAGATTCAGTTTTTAGAATCAGTTTGCAGGCTCAGTCTCAGTCTCAGACTTAACCTCAGCCTCAGTCTCAGCTTCAGCTTTAGCCTCAGTTTTAGCCTCAGCTTTAGCCTTAACTTAACTCAACAAGAAATTGAGTTTTATATTCAGAACTCATTTCAATTATGAATACAAAAAGAGAAGGCCCCAAAATCAGGGATTAGGAGGGAGCTAGGGTAAACCTTAACCTAAAGCTAAAGCTAAGTCCAAAGCTAAGGCCAAAAATCCTGCTCCCTTTTATTGTATATATGCATATTACCCTCTTTTTTCATTTCTTTCCTCGTCGCCCTTTTATTTCACTTTCCACTTCATTCACATTTCTCGTTTTTTTCCTTTCTTTTTGGACATGAGAAATCGTGGCCGAAAGTTATTTCAAACCCAGAAGGAGAAGGGGCGCCACAGAAAAAAAAGTAGAGATAAATGCAAATAGGCGAAATAACTAAACGGCAAAAGTGGCAAAGTGGAAAAGTGGGGGAAAGTGGAAAAGCGGCCAAAAGCGGGACGAATCGTGCGAAACGAGCACGAAAAATTTAAATTAAAAACACGTCGACATCAACATTTGGCCAACACCACAAAGTACAAACACACACAGAGCACACACACAGTACACACACACTCATTTGCACACAAGGGTCTCGGGTTTTCAGACCGGAATTTGAATTTGGATTTTGGGTCTCTGCGTTTTGCTTTTCCCTTTGATAAGAGGTCAACAAGAGAGCCTTTTCTCTGGGCCATCGATTGCGGGGCAAAGGTTATCGATAAGCCAGTAAAGAGTCAAGCAACTGACGATTTTCCAGTTTTCCGAACAAAGAAAACAGATGAGACATCAATAGCCCTGAAGAGACATCTCTCATTAGTTGCATTTAATTGTTAATTACAATTAATTTGCAAAACAAACTGTCAATTTATCAATAATAGCAATATCCTTGAGTTAAATATGGCATTTATTCATGTTCTGTCTTGTCCAGTTCTGTCCATTTCTGTCCTGTTCTGTTCTGTCTTGTTCTATTCCCTCCTTTAAGTTCTGTCCTGTCCTGTTCTGTTCCGTCCTGTCCAGGTTTGTCCTGTTCTGTTCCGTCCTGTCCTGTTCCGTCCTGTCCTGTCCAGTTCTCTTCTGTTCTGTCCTGTTCCGTCCTGTCCTGTCCTGTTCAGTTCTGCCCTGTCCAGATCTATCCTCTCCTGTCAGTTATGGCTACCCCCTTGAAGCCTTTCTTGACAGATATAATAAACATATAATAATAAACAACCTTGAGTTTGTAATGTAAATATTAATTAAAGCCAAGTGTAATGGGATACCATTTCACCAAGCCAGCAAAACCTGTGAAAGCCAGGTAACTCCCGACCAACAGAAAGGGGAAAAGCTTTTCCTCTTACACGAAGTAAAAGAAAACATAGTATATATCAGAAATAAGCTCGGCTAAAACCCACATTAGGTTGATTACCAGTCATGACCGGCCAAAACTTGAAACAATCGATTGGCCAACCGAGCTTGACAGGCACATTCCTGCAAAGGGTTTAATTCCGGAATATCATCATCATCATCATCGAGGGGTACAGTAGGCCACAAAAGTCGAGTGGTGGGATCTTTTCAGTGTTAACCACTTAATTTTCCGTATCATTGAGAAGGGATATTAAAAAGCGATTGATGCTTAAGCTTAAGCCCAAACCTGGGGTGGGAAAGTGGGGACTAAGCACAGGGAAATGGAGAAATTGGGTAGTGAGTAGTGAGAGAACTGAGGGAACTTCGGGGGAAATGGTTAAATTAACTCGACTGTCAACCGCAAAATCACAACAGATGCAGTAGCCACTCAATCACCGTATTTCTGCCCGCTTCGAGGGTCCTTTTTCATTTGCAGTTTCCTCCTGCTCCTCCAACTCCGCTTCGTCCTTCATCTCTCTGTGTGTGAAAAACTAAACTCACACATATGCCCGAGTGAAGGGTTTTTGGTTTTGGTTTTGCTGGGGGCTTTAGTTCCTTTTTTTCTGTGAAATATTTTTTACTTGGCGCCCATAATGTGACACCAGCAGGCAGGACGAAGCAGGGTTCGAGGGAAGCTCCATATCAATACAGTTTTATTTACGTTAGGCATCATCCCCGCACACACTCGCTTAAACAATTTTGTAGCACACTTTTGTGTGCGCAGAGCTCTGCTGCCCCCCTGCCTTTGCATTCATTCCCATTCTTTGTCCGATTTATTTACGACACACAACATTTTTTCCGGCTCCCGCTCCTGCTCCATGGGCGTGGCATCAGCAGCTCCTCTGAGTATGTGCTGTGTGTGTATTTGATTTGCTCGACTTTCGAGTGGCTTAAAAACAAAATCGAAATTGAATGGGAACTTTTTAGCTGCCAACACAACCGCAGGGAATGCTTTCAATTTGCCGCCCCCCCCAAGTTCTGTTTTTCTCTCAGTTTTTTATATTTTTTTTATATAAATTTATAATTCCCCGCCCCTGCTAGTTGTGTGTCTTTTCCACTCAGTTTACTCGTTTGCTGCTTGGCTGGCCACACACGTTCTCGACCCACCCACAGGAATGTAATAATAAAATGGAGCCAGCGGCGGTTTTTGTGGGTCAAATGTTGTACATCATCAAATTTACCGCTCGAACAGTTCATAAAGTGCGTTGAGGCATCGATGAAGACATTCGATTATGTACGCAGCGCCCCTCTCGAAACTATCGATAAAAAATAGCGTGTATCGCTTAAGTACAGTAACGCACACAGTACGCTGTAGTTCCAGTATCCCTGCAGCCTGGACATTAATCAATAAAGCGCACAAATCAGCGCTTAAATGGCAATTGACTTTTATGGTTACCCACTACATACATATACATACCTACATCCAGATATATATATAGTATATATAGCCACTAGAAGGCAGGCAGCCTTCTGCCCACCCGGGGGCGCCATGAAACTAGACGGGAATTCGCGCATGCGAGACGTTAAAAAGTCATTACTTTGACTGCAGCACTAAAAATTTGTCTTGTTTTTGGGGTTGGAGAAGGAGGAGGATGAGGATGGTGTCGTTGCTGATGGGATCTGGCGGCTATTGTCGCATCCAGGCACATTATGCCCGTGGTATGTGCCCTGCATAGCAGACACTCGAAATATTTAAGCGATAAAGTACAGCATGTGTGTGTGTGGGTAATCCTAGGATGTGTGAGGAGTGTGTGAGGAGTGTGTGAGAGTGTGTGAGGAGTGTGTAGAGAGTGTAGAGTGTGTGGAGTGTGTGGAGTGTGTAGAGTGTGCGTGTGTGCCTAATAGAACCCCAGTGACAAAGGCAAATATACGTAGGAGTGGGGACTTGGGGCTGGCCATTAACTTGCTGCTGCTTCTACTGCTGCTGCTGCTCTGGCAATTTGGTGGCACAGATGAATTTAATAGAGACGCCACCAGCTGCATGTGTGTCTTTGCCTCCTTCTGTGTGTCTCTGCTGTCTGCTCTCTCTCTGTGTGAGTTTCTGTGTGGCAGCCATTATGCGCCGCAACGCATACAACATTATTTTATTAAGTGAGACGAGGCCAACAAGGGTTCCCAAAACAATATGCGTCCTCCATTCTTAGCAGCTCCCTTCTACACATATCTATGCCCTATCCCTATGGCACATTCCCCGACAGCGGCTCCATTTTCCGTTCCATTTTCGGAACGTGTCAGACGAAGTCCGAAGTCGGGGTGAGAAGTAGAGGCACAACGCATTCTCTGTGGTTGCATGCCAAAGCATGTGGCATGTGCATTGGCCGCCGCCCCATCCTCCCGGGCCAGATGATTCATGACGGCGCCTCCTGACTTCAGGACTTCAAGACTTCACCCCCCCCTGGAGTGCGAAATAGACGGCGGAGCCGACGGCCAAGTCAGGCGCAATAAACTTCGATTTATTTAAATCCCCGCATAAAGTTGCCCTTAAAGTCAGCACTGAGGGAAAAAGTACATTGGGAACTATATTGAATGTGAATTGGAAACAAAGATCTTACTAGAATCGAAGAAGAATAGATTTAACAGATTCTCAGCTGTGTTTTGATCAATTTGAAGACTTCGTTAAGGCAAAGACAAATATATAAATAAGATAAGTAACGCCATAGGTCTTTTTCCGTCGAACTGTCTTTAGGCTTTCTTGAAATGAGGCTCAAGTTAGAGAGCAAGACAGAAAGAGAAATAAGAGAGAGTGAGAGATAGAGAAAAAAGACAGAGAGAGAAAATAAAAGACAGATAAAGAGAGAGAGCGCTCTAGAGTCAAACTTTCTCTCTTTTGTAATGCCTACAGCATACAACTTACTCTCCCGAGTTCTAGATCTGTGCGCTTAAATACGCTTTTGCTTAACTTCATTCTCTTTTTAAATATTTACGCTCTCGATTTTTTGAGAGCGAAGAGAGCGCCATTTCTCATTTCGTATGTTCGTCCCATGCTCTCTCAAAAGAGCGTAATAATGTGACCAGAGCAGACTAATCCCAAATGGCCTGCTACATTATGCAGCTTATTATTATTTAGTCTCTTTAATCTTATGGTTCCAGTTCTTCCAAGCTTATTACTCGCTACTTCCTTGCAATTTTGTGTTGTGCCGCCTTGGAAATTACAGCCGCCCAGGAAATGCACAAATGAAGTGCCCAACAAATCCAGTCATGCGCTATTTGTGGCCATCGATTGGCACTAAAAACTTTCCAAAAGGAACTGTTCACTTGCCTAGAATCTGGTCATAGTGCGGTGATAACTTTCCGAACCCCAAAAAGGGGGGTTGCGAAGTTCGTGAGGAGCTATGAACTTGCTGTGAACCATTAACAATTCATGGTTCAACGTAAACGACATCGATTCCAGCATTACGAATGTGAAAAAAGGGAAGGGAAATACAAGAATACGAATAGGAATACGAATGGGAATACGAATGGGAATACGAATGGGTACAAGAATAGGAGTACGAATTCGAATACCAATACGAATTACTTTGAATATGCATCACCTGCTGCTGAATATTCATTTCGCTCACATTCATCAGTGACCCAGCGTTCGAAGCTCATTCGAATGCAATGCCATTGTAAACGCACATATATTTTGTGTTACTTTGTTTCGCTTAATCATTCCCCCAACTGAAGCCTGTATCCTGTTTCGGGCAGCCTGTATCCTGTGGCCTTTATCCTGGCTCCTAACTCACTCCCTTAGCTGACTGTCTGCACGTACGATTGACTGAATGACTGAACGGGGCGAATGAGTGAATGAATGACTGGGCGATTGACTAACCGTCGAACCATTTGTCTAACCCCCTTTTTCCCTGGCCTGGCCTGGCCTGGATAAATTTCATTATCTGCAAACGCGGTCATAAAATCTGACATCGAATCAATTTTCTGCAACAAACTCAACGCGACTCCTCTCACAATTTTCCTTGGCACGATTTTTCCTCCTTTTTACACTTCGTGCCGGGGCATATTTTGTACTGTGTGTGTTTTGAATGAATGTGCAAATAAAATTTAATTTAATAGCGAATTTTATGTGGCAAATATTGCGCCTCACGCCTTCAGACCCATTTTTATGGCCCTCAAAGGGAGGCGTCGTCGTCGTCCTCGGTTGACAACAAACAGTCATGTGTGTGAGAGCCTGGTCCTGTTCCCCCATTTACAACCACAGCTCACAGCTCGTAGCTCCCTTTCCTGCCCTGCTGATAGCCAAATGGGATTTGGGGAATATTCCAGGACATGAACTGGGCACCAGGAGCGGCTGGCGAATGCATTAAAGTGTCAAACGAAGTTGCCAGCGGGGGACTTTCTTTGGGTTCCCTTTGCTCTCTGCTTATACATTTTTTTATTATATATATTTTTTTGGGTTTCCCTTTGGCTTGCCCTTTGATTTGCTTTCATTGTTTTGCCCTACCGGCTGAAACTTTCCCCCGGAAACGGAAATCGATTGACAAGGTGGAGGTGGACCTTGATGTCCATCCCAAGGGGGAATTCCCGGCCCAGCACTCAGCTGATGAATGCAATGAGCACGGCCATGAATAAGTGAAGTGAAGGAATGCCAGGAATCTCTGGAAAAAGGATGACAAGTGGAGGCATTTTTTGCATCCCTTCCATAATATAATAATAGAAGTATGTTTAATCTACAGCTGATAGTTCCCTTGGGGGGAAGCAGCCCTCAAGGATCCAGCGATTATTTAGCTTGTTTTAGAACTTGCAGGCTTGATCCTGCATTAACTTGCAGTAACTTGCATATTCTTGCATAGTCTTGCATTTGCTTGCATTTTCTTGCATATTCTTGCATATTCTTGCATATTCTTGCATATTCTTGCATATTCCTGCATATTCTTGCATTTTCTAGCATTTTCTTTCCGTTTCTTGCATTTGCTTGCATTTTCTTGCATATTCCTGTCTCTTCTCCTCTTAAATTCCCCGGCAACGCAATGCAAAAGTCCACCCGAGGCGAGGCTGAATGATTCCAAACTCGTTATGGCCCAAAGGGAAATCCAAGGAAGCGAAAACTCTGCTGCCAATTGAAAAATAATCCAATCGAGGAATCGGCCAGAAATGTGGAAAATGGAAAGTGCAGCAAACTAAGGGGAGGGAAAGGAGAAGAAGGAGGGGAGGGGGAAGGAACAGAAGGGGGTATAGAGAAAACAGGGTGCAGAAAGGGGGCAAGGCTCGAAAGGAGAAGAAACACAGCCGAAAATGCAATATTGCGATTTTATAACACAAATTGCTTATAATCACCCAGCAACGACAACAACAAGCACTCGGGGGGAGAGCAGGGGGGCAGGAAAAAGGGGGAAATAGGGAAAATAAGGGGGCAGGCAGAGGCAGAACAGGACAGGACTGTGCAGGTCCGAGCAGGACAGAGCGAGGAGTAAGCTCATTCAGCAGAAAGCCAAAAAAAAAGCGGAAATGCACGCTGTAATGGCCTGGAAGTGGGCGGTGGGCGGTGGCCATGGCAACCAGGAGGCGTGGCCACCCACAGGATGGGAGAAAAAGAGAGAGGGAGAGAGGGAGAAAGAGGGAGAGTGAGAGAGGAAGTAGGGAGAAGAAGACAGAGCACACAGCAGCTGCTATGGGAATGGCATAAAAATCATATTTCCGTTTTATTATTTGCTGTTAATGAAAATGCAAATAAAATTGGATTTTCCGTGCGGCGCAAAAAGGAGCAGCAGGAGCAAGAGGAGCAGGACCAGGACCAGGAGCAGGAGCAAAATTAAATGTTGTTGCTGGAGCTGCAGGAGGAGCAAGGAACAAGGAGGAGCATTTGCAAATGTGTTTCCTGGCGCACATTTCAAATAAACATTTCGGTTTTTCAGTATTTCGTGTGTATTTTTTTTTTTTTTTTTTTTTTTTGATGTCGGCGAAGAGTCCCCGGTCGACAAATGAAAAGCATCAAAAATGGGGAAAAATACGAAAAGGAAAACCCGGTTGGAAAATCATTTGAAAAGCCAACAAAAATGTGTGTGTGTGTGCGATGTGTGTTTAGAATTAATTGGGTCACGTAATTAGCAGCTTGTTTGGTTTATATATATATACTATACTATACTATATAGTATTTGGATTAAGGTCCTGCCAAATTTGATTAAAGCCATAAAGAAAGCAATTTGCGGCAATTGATAAGGAATTTAATAAAAACTATAAAGCTGGTCAAGCAAAGCCACTACAAAGGCTTAGCTAGGACAAGGCATTTTTCCTTTTTATTATATCCTTTATTTTAGTGTGACTTTGCCAGGACCTAATTGAGTTCTTAGTTGGCTTAACTCCGCAAAAAAGGAGCAAGCCTGAATATCTGTGTGTTTTTTCTTTGAGCCCGTAAATAACTTTGAAGCCGGAATCCCTTTCTCTGGCTTCGGTTTTCTTGAATGATTTATGCGAAGGACAACCAAAGGAAGCCGCTCGACTGACTCCACTCGATGCTCATTGCTAATGACACCATCGATAATGATGATGATGATGATGATGATACTCCCAGGACTTCATCTGTTTGCCATTTGCGATTTGCGATTCCTTGGTAGCTGGTCCTTACTCTCGTGTCCTGAGTCCTTATTCCGAATTCTGGCGTTAGCTTTAGCCAAGTCGAAGCCCATTCCCTTCTTGGCTCGTTCGAGTGGAAAAGTCAAGTCAACTCGAGTTCGTTCTTATGCCCAGCGTATGCGGCGAATCAGGACTTCGAACTTACCCTAAATCTGATGGAGAAAGGAGGAACTCTAAGCTAGGGGGAAGTCAGGGGGAGTTAGGAGGAAGTTAGGAGGAACTGGGGGGAACTAGGAGAAAGTCAGGAGGAGCTGAGAGGGACTAGGAAGTCAGGAGGAATTAGGAGGTGTCAGGAGGAATTAAAAAATACTAGGAGGAACTTGGAGGAACTAGGAGGAACTAGGAAGTCAGGAGGAGTCAGGAGGAACTATGTAGGAGGAAGTCAGGGGGAGTCAGGAGCTAGGAGGAACTAGGAGGAACTAGGAGGAACTAGGAGGAAGTCAGGAGGAATCAGGAGGTGTCAGGAGGAACTGGGAGGAACTAGGAGGATCTAAGAAGTCAGGAGGAATCAGGAAAAACTAGGAGAAGTCAGGAGGAACTAGGAGAAACTAGGAAGTCAGGAGGAGGCAGGAGGAACTAGGAGGGACTAGGAAGTCAGGAGGATTCAGGAGGAACTAGGAGGAAGTCAGGGGAAGTCAGGAGTTAGGAGGAACTAGGAGAACCTAGGGGAAACTAGGAGGAGCTAGGAAGTCAGGAGGAACTAGGAGGAAGTCAGGGGGAGTCAGGAACTAGGAGGAACTAGGAGGGACTAGAAGGGACTAGGAGGATTCAGGAGGACCTAGGAGAACCTAGGAAGTCAGGAGAAACAGAACCAGGACTCTGCCATTGCGATTTCGATTGGAAGAGTGCCATTCGTGCTACTCAAATGAAATCAGCGGCGAACTATTGCTAGGGAGAGTGGAGTTGGAGGGGATCTGAAGTGGGTTGAAGTGACGGGAGGTGACACCTGCCCCTCTCTGACTCTCTCCCCCCTTAAAAACAAATAATGCATGCCTCTTCTGGTGCCACCGAAAATAACACTAGAACAAGAAGCTGTTGTTGGGGCAGCAAACTCTCTGCGAAAAAGGGGGAAACGGAAAGGAAAAACGTGCCTGCTGGTTGGGATGGAGGCTACAAGAAAAGTCGTTCAGGCTCAGTCAACAAAATGCCAAATTCAAGCACCTGCCACAATTTTAGCCCGGCACGTTGTCGCCTCGCCCCGTGTCCCTACTTGCTTTTCCTTCCCCCTTTTCCTACCCGCTTTTCCTTCGCTTAGCAAGAAGCGAACGAGAAGTTTTTCCCTCTCGCCAAATGTTTGCCATACAAATGTATAAAACATTACCGCACGGCTGTGCCAAAGACGTGCAACATCCAGGGAGGAGAGGAGAAGGAGGAGCTGGAGGAACTTTTTATATTCCAGCTAGGAAAACCTTCCTCCTTTCTGGCCAAGTTTTCCTTCGGTGTGTGTGCTCTCTCTTCGGGATGATGTTTTCGTGATTGGAAGGTGGTTGGTTGGTTGGGTGGCTGGGTAAGCGATAGTTTTCGGATACTTTGGGGATAGTTTAGGGTTAGTAATAACAGGGGAGAGGTGAGGAGTAGGGTTTGTGGTGGGAGGTAGGACGAAGCACAAACAAAACTCATTTGTCTTGGTTAGAATGTGTCTTCTCGTGTTACTTTGCATACCAAATATATACCTATATATATTTTTAAGGGATTTATTATCATGACCAGAGAGATATTTATCCTTTGAATCGGGGGTTTGGGGGAACACGATCTGGAAGACACTGATTAAAACTAGTAACATCTTTAACCCAGCTAAAACCCTCCTTTAACTGTGCTTAACTCTTCCTAGGATATATTTTCTCCCAGTTAAACCTATAACCTTGTATATTCAGCCTTTATTTTGGGGTATCTTCTGCTGACCTTAGTCCCCTTTTAACCTACACACTACAGCTCAGGGATCAGGCTTGGGTGAACCAGATCATTTACCCTTAATTCAAGCATATATATGTGGTATAAATTCTGTATACATTCTGTATATTCCCAACCTATGACTCTTATTTCCGCCTTGGGGGGTGAGCCAACCCCCTTTTGGCCAGGTTTTATATGTGTCCCTAGCTAGTCACCCCTCCATGATACGATATACCCTTGCCACCTAGCCACCTAGCCACCTTTTCTGTTATTTTCTTTTTGGCCCCTGCCAGCGACATTTTATGCGGCTTTTCTCCCCCCGCCAGGCTTTTCCACCCATTTCTTTTCATTTGGCTTTCATTTCGTTTCGTTTACGTTTGTCATTCATTCTGGTTCATTTGCTCGATTGTGAGTCATCGTCATCATCATTAAAGCAGTCCGGGCAGAAGGATAATGATAACGATGATAACGATGATGATGACGATGATGATGATGATGATTATCATTATCTGCAGGCTTTGCCATCGTCGTCACCTTGCCAACCGACATATACAAGTTGTTGACCCACGTTGGCCTTATAGCATTGAATCCCCAATACCCTGCATCCTCAATCCCCAAATCCCCCATCCCCCATCCATTCTCAATCCCTGAACCCAATCCGCAATCCGTGTAACCGTGTATCCTCAGCTCAGGGCACCTGACACAAGCCCCTCGGCCACTCGAACACTCGAAGCAGGCGAGCAGAGGCGCCCAGCGATTGAAGAGACCCTCTCAGCGACAGGGACAGAGCATAGCTCAGGCAGCAGCAGCACTTAACCCTAATTCCTGCAACTCTGACACATCAACTGAGCCACAGACAATGGCCACATTAGCCTAAGCCCAGTCCGGGTCCGTGTCCGTGTCCATGTCCACATTTACGTCCACGTCCACTTTCACGTCCATGTCCCTTAGTTCCTCGTTCCTCTGCCCTCTTCCGTTTGTCCCTCGTCCGTTTGTCCTCCTTTGTCAACGTTGAAATGAGCAAAATGCATAATCGAAAAAAATCATTGAAGCGTAAATGCTTTGTAACAGGATACGAAGGAGGTGGAGGAGCAGGCGGTGGAGGAGGTTGAGGAGCAGGAGGAGGTGGTTGTGGAGGAGAAGGAGAACGTAGAGCAGGACAAAACGAATACGTATACTAATACGTAAACGTAAACGTAAACCTAAACCCATCCGATACAAACCGATTCGAGCCCAACGAAATGAAACGAAACAAAACCAAACGAGTTGCGAAGGACTGATACAGAGACAGGACATGGACATGGACATGGCTTGACTGGGTTAAAGGGAGGAGGTTGTGGACAAACAAAAGTAAGAGGGGTTAGCAGGAAAGTTGGGGTCACTGCACAGCCAGGATTGCTTAGAGTTTCAAGCTACCAGCTTCCAGCTTCGAGCTACGAGCTCCTAGCTCCCAGGTCCTAGGTCCCAGGTCCTAGGTCCTAGCTCCCACCTCCTATTCCTACTTCCTACTCCCTACTCCCTACTCCCTACTTCCTACTCTCCCAACTCTCCCCACTCTTCCTGTTTTTCACTATTTCAAGCGACATCGACACCACAACTAATGAACGACAGACAGGACAGGGACATGGACAAAGGACATTGGGACCGGGACTAACGATGGCATCATGGGTTACGTTATCAGCGACTGCGTAAGTGACTTACTCCGGCTGACCAGCGGCAAACCCAATTGTAGCCAAAACTTAACCCAATCACGAACTGTGTGGTCGTTGGACCCCCCCTGGTGATGACACCACCAGGGGGCAAGCACAATCAGTTTGGTACACTGTTAGGAAAAGTTATAGGATATCTGTGACGTATTTCGTCCACATAACACCAGTAATCAGTGAATACATCGCCGGCACTCCCGGGATTTCCATTCGCTCTGGCACATTCCATACCTGAAGTGGACACGGAGCTACTCGACTTGACTCTTATGCAAGTCCTCTGGTCTTTTTTTTCTGCTCCTCGTGCATTCCGCATGTGAAAATGTGCGGATGAGCTGTGGGGTAATGAAGTTCGTAACGGATGGGATAGGATGGGAGTGAAGTAGAGGTCCTGGGGAATGTGCATACTGTAGTGGGGCATTTTTGGATCGAATCGCGAAATTCCAGAAAAGTTTTTGCGGCTGCGGCAAATTCCGTTACGGCGGCACTGCATCAAATTCCCGGATTCCCGGATGATTCATTCCCATGCCCAGCGGGTGGTGACTCACAAGGTGGGTGTAGGGTGAGTGTAGGAGTGAATGGGTGAATGTGGAAGGAGGTTTCGGGTTGTAGGTGGGTGCTGCAGTGTCCTAGTCTCAGTGGTAGTCCTTGTGACCTCCCCCCCTTAGTTGCTTCTCACTACTCACTCCTCACTCCTACAAACCCATCTCCTCCAAACCCTCCTACTCCAAACCCTTCTCCTCCTCCTATCAAAGCAGCGAACCAACTAATTCAGTTGACTCCCAGTGCCATTGGACGGGGGTTTCTCAGTTGTCGAGTTTCCGAGCTGCACTCCCTTTTCCCCCCAACCCTACCTCGGGGGGGGTTCCCACTAAAGTTGGCCGACAGTTCGCAGTTCCCAGCCGACAATCAAATGGCCAACGACACCCGGCCAATCCCTCCAACCTCGTCTCTCTCTCCTTGCAAGCAAGTCCAGAGAGTCCCGACCTCCCGAACCCCGGGTAGAAAGGGACTTTGTATGGGTTGTTTGGCAGCGGCAGCGATTGCGTGTTCCCTTTTTGCCAGGAGCAGGGGGTTGCATCGAGTGTTTGGGTAGATGCCCGGGCATATTGCACATTGTGTGAGCTAGCCCAGGACTCGATGATGAGTCAGACATGCGAACGTGGTAAAGTCCTTCAAAAAAAAAAAGGAATTTAAAAAAAAAGAGAATTATAAAAAAAAAGAGAAGAGGAAAAACAGAAACAGAAGAAGAAAAGTGTGAAAAACGAGGAGAAAAAATGCAACCAGAGGTGGGGTAGTGTGAGGTCAGGGGGTGCCAGTGCCAGGTACATGCGACATAAGCAACCACTGACGACCACAGAAACGATGACGGGCGATGCGTGCCACTGATAACGGGTGACGGCTGGCCCCAGGATGTGAGAAGGGGGAGAGTTCTGCGAGGGGTTACCACAGGGTGACAGGGTGGCAGGATGGCAGGATGGCAGGGTGGCAGAAAGGCAGGTTGGGTGGGTTGCAGGTTGGGTGGCTTGGTCAAGTCCAGTCGAGTCCCTGGACAGTCCAGTCATAAATTCTAGGCAACAGCGAACTAGCATGAATAGCGGCATTAAAGTATCAGCCAAACAAAAGAGGAAGATGGTCAGGACCAGCGGGGAAAGAGGGGGAGAAAGGAGGAAAGGGGAGAGGGTAATGGAAAGGGAAGGCATCGAGGGAAAGCTCTGGAGCAGCAGCAATAGATAGGTGGCTATAGGTGGACCCTGAAAGAAAAGCAAAACAAATTGCAGGCTGCATACAAAACAAGAGACCTGAAAGGCATGGGGCAGAGGTGGGAGAAAGGGAAGGAGCAGGGGAGAGGCAGGAGCTAGGGGCAGGGACAGAGGTAGGAGTAGGATCTAGGGGCAGAGGCAGGAGCAAAGGCAGGAGCAGGAGTAGGGACATGAGCAGGAGGAGAAGCAGAGGCAGGCGCAGGGGCAAAGGCAGGACTAGGAGCAGGACCAGGGGCAGTGCCATGCATTGCAGTCACAGGGCCAGCGAGAACGAGCTGAATAAAGCAGCTTAACTGCTCCCCCCGTGGCAGGGATTTGGAGCCTTGCAGCAGAAACAGCAGGAGCAGCAGGAGCAGGAGCAGGCATTGCTCTCCCTCCTCCCACCCATTTTTCTTCTATTGCCTGAGCTCACTCGCATGTATATGAATTTGATAAGGTTTTTGTTTGGCCACAGAAAAGTTCAGTCTTCAGTCTTCAGTCTACAGTCTACAGACCATCGTCCTTCATCCCACGTCCTCCCTCTGTTACCCAGTCCCCTGTTCGTTGCCAAGGCAAATTGCTTTGAGTTATTTAAGGGAAAATACGCAGGACCTAGCGGATAGATGGAAAATTGTTAAGGCCAGGCACGTCGTCAAGAAAAGCAGAAGCTAGGAGGAGGAGGAGGAGGAGGAGCAGGAGGAGCAGGAGCAGGACCAAGAGCAGGAGAAGGAGCAGCAGCAGCAGAACCAAAAGCAGATTGAAGAGGCAAACTGAACAGCAGCAGGAGCAGCAGCAGCAGGATACCATTTTCCAAGTGGAGCAGAAATTGTTTTGAAATGATTTGAAAAAGCATTTCAGTTTAAGCCAACAATATCCTGACCCCAGCATAGACACACAAGCACGCATGTCCTTGCATACATATGTCTGTCTGTCTGACTGTCTGTCTGTCTGGCTATGAATTGATGAATGCTGACTGGAAAGTCCTTAACCGAAATGCGAATCTGAATGCAGGACATGCAGGGACATGACAGGCAGCAATTTGAGGCTTAAGGCTAAGAGCCGGGCAATAATTGAGGGATTTGCCGCGAAGGCAATCGATGTGGAGGCACCACATACATAACCTGGCCACTCATTCAATTTCCATGTTAATTGCCGGGTGTTGCTGTGGCTCCTAGTCCTGCTCCTAATCCTTCTGATGTTCCTGCTCCTGATCCTGCTCCTGCTTCTGATGTTCCTTCTCCTACTCCCGTTTCTGCTCCTAATTCCGCTCCTGTTCCTGCTGCTCCTACTCCTTTCCCTGCTCCTACTCCTGCTGCTGTTATTGCTCCTATTTCTACTCCTATTTCTACTACTGATCCCGCTCCTGTTCCTGCTGTTCCCGCTCCCTTTCCTTATCCTCCTCCTCCTCCTTTCAGCCCAAAATCAAAACGCTTAGCCACAGCCTTCATTAGTTTTGGCCGCTTTCCATGGGCCACTACTTTGGTATGCAAATTGCTGAGAGCCAGCTGCTTGGCTCTGCTTGCCTCTGTGTTGCCCCATTCTGGATCTCCCTTCCCTGGCGGTTGTGTAAGCTGAAAAGCTAAGGGAAAACCAAGGGGAAAGCCCCTTTTGGCCAGGCGGTAGGAACAGCGAAAAGAAAACGGTTCAATTAAGCCAATATTTGCGCACACTCGCGTCGCGCCGTGGCGCTGTTTTTGCTATATAGTTTGGCAAGCGTCAAGACAACCACCCCCTTGGAGGGTACCAAAAACCCGCTCCAACTAGCACCCCCTTTCGACGCGCCCTATCTGAACCCCCCTTTTAGCACCCCCCTTTCGACACCCCCTCTATCTGCACCCCCCTTTTGGCACCCCCCTGGAACAGTTCGCTGCTAAGCGATGGCACATTTTTCGTAGCATGCTTTGCGGCTGCTTAGCCCACGGCCACAACAGAAAACCCGCTCAAGTGTTTGTGTATCTGTCTCTCGCCGTGTGCGTGAGCTGTCCTTCTTCTGCGAGAGTGTGTGTGTAAGAGAGAGTGTGTCTCTGAGTGTGTGTCTCAGTGTGTGTGTCTCAGTGTGTGTCTCAGTGTGTGTGTGTCTGTCTGTGGTTGGGATTTGTGTCGCTGCTTTTCACAGAGAAAGAAAAAAGCAGCCCACACACATGGCAAACACACTCACAGCTGTGTTTAGAGCTGCCAAATAATATTTTCTAAATGGTGATAGATATATATATATATATGCACTATATGTAGTATTTATGTAGTATATATTGAAGCGATTTGAATCTATATTGCCACATAAAATACCAAACTGTTGGCCCTAACCGAAGTCATAGCCCATGTAATAATACGGGCTATAAAGTCAATAAGATGTTTTCAATATCGAAGTTCCTTTTTGAGAGACTTAAAGTTAGTTTTATGTGCTGCAAAATTGCTTATCTTTCTAATGGGAATTATTAAGATTATTTAC